>ML820124.1:0-45112 GCA_009831015.1 Picea engelmannii
ACAAGGATCTGAACCCTAATTCATAATATGATTTAGAAAATACTCATAGAAGAAATATCATTGATGAAGACCATACTATTACTGTCGTGGCTACAACAATTCAACCAGAAGAACCAAAAGATCCTGAAGAGGGGAGCACCTTTTTAATTCACAGATTCAGGTGAAGGGGACCCCACTGCATTTTATTATTGATAGAGGAATCTAGAAGAACCTCATCTTAGCATAGGTCGTAAAAAAATTGGGATTGTCGACAACACCACACCCGTAGCCATACAACATCGGGTTGTTTCTCCAAGGATCATATATTCATGTAAGTCAGCAGTGTCGATTTTCATATGGCATCCAACCCTTCAAGGATGAGGTATTATGTGATGTTTCCCCATTGGATGTATGTGATGTTCTTTTGGGCCAACCATATATGTGAAAGCACCATGATATTTATGATTCTTGACCCCGTAGTGTCATTGTTACTCCACGAGGTCATCTATACAAGATACCAGAGGTAGTTTCGACTATTGTCCCACCTAAAAAGAGCCACACGGTAGTATATCATACTACAAAATTAAGCTTCTTCACAATCTATTCAAAAGGTGAACATAAGGAAAATGCAAGCACCGCAACCCTATTCCAAGCACTTTATATCCAATAGAAGTAGGTTGTAACATCCCCGACCAACCAGGCCGAGCCATGCTACTCTAGAGAATGCTCTGATACCACTTTGTAAAATCCCCGGCCACCCAGGCTAGGCCATGCTACTCTAGAAAACCCTCTGATACCATTTTGTAACGTCCCCCGACCACCAAAAGGCCAGGTATCGTCACCTCAGAGAGAGATATTTTGCAAAAATATTCACATATAAACTTAACAAGAAATGAAAAAGATAATATGGAAACATACATGCAGTGAAACACATGATATTATTACAAGAATCACATACATGCACTTAAATACATCAATTAACCATTAAGCACAAAAAATATACTTATCTCTTAATTGAAATACACAAACTGCGTGCAGACCTTCCACGAACCTCCCAGCCTTAGACCATGATGCTCATCACTCTTAGTAGTGGGTCACCCCTGAGTTGGGACTAAACTCCATCGAGCAAGGGATTCCTAGGCTAGGTAGGGACAATAGAAAGTTTCGAAGTACAACATGAGGGATTTCCTCCAAGGAGCTTCTTACGACCACCGTTCATAGACTCTCACTCCCCACATGTCTGTCCCACCTTAGGATCACACACCTTCACTGTCACACCATCCATCGAATTCTCTATCTCCCTTTCCAGGGCTTCAACAATAGGCCAGACAAAATACTCAGAGCTATGTAGCTGCTACTGGACTCCCTCTAGGAGAACTCATTTCCTCAACACACTCTCTGACCTAGAGAGAGTTTCTCACAGGTATGACAACCTGCTTCTTCTATCCACACTCTCTCACCTAGGGAGAGTTGTTCACTGGCCTGACAACCTGCCTCTTCTATCCACGGGCCTGAAAACTCGCTTCTTCACTCCTGCTCCTCAACACACGAGCATGGTGAAGGCAACATTAGAAACTGGATGTGGGAATGATAATGAAGGAACAATACGTAGGAAACCTACAGGGTACAGGTGCAACAAGGGTATCAATTCGGTCTTGTTGTAGAGGTTCAAGTTGTTGGGGAAATTCAATAATGGCGTTCTAGGTTCCCTGTGTGTTTGCTGCGTGCACTGGTGAAAAATGGAAAAAAGATTAAAAAACAATAAGGATTCCCACTTATATTTTCATGTTCCTAGGCTGACACATGGCACTCATGAAGTCTGTTCCTCTCTAATTGGAGTTCGTTCCCTTTTCCCAAAGGAACTTAGGATATCAGGGTTTATTTCCCAATTTTATTATTTTCAAGAAATACATTATAATACTCCCTTGGGTTAAGCCCTCAAGCTTAGCCATTTTCTCCTAGCCTCTCATCCCCCTTCCATTACCCAGCCTAGTGGAGCTTAGTCCCCCATAAATCTTTCTTTGTGGTCAGTCTACACGCAGCGATGTTGTTATATTAATAATTATGAATACTTACATGTAAAAAATAGGCTCCTGACCTTTAACATCTAGGATCTCTAGCCTAATAAGAACATAAGCCTTCTATCTTATAAATCTTGGCTCACCAGCCTACAAAACATGTTACATTCATAATTAAAATTGGGGCTCGGCCTTAGGATATTACAATCCCCTCCCCTTATTTTTTCATTGTCTGAGTCACTGCAATTCTTTTACACAACATCAACAAGATTTTCAAAATCTTAAAAAAGATGCATTTATTCTACCTGCATAGCACCTTCGTTCTCCCATGTTGCATCCTCAGGATCATACCAGGTCCACTGAAAATTTACAAGCCTTATGGCTCGATTCTGGAGCTGCTTTATTTTCTGGTCCAGTATGTGCACCTGATGCACTTGTAAAACACCTTCTTGCTCCACCTGAATCACATTCAAATCAATCACATGATTAGCATTGGGTATATATTTCTTGAGAAATGAGACATGAAATACATTATGAATAGTCATGCATGCAGGAAATGAAAGAATATAAGCTACTGGTCCAATCCTTTCTAGAATTTCAAACAATCCACAATATCTGGCTGCCAACTTGGAATAGTTTCCTAGTTTCAGGGAACTTATGTTGGTTTTCACCTTCAAGAAAACATGATCACCTACTTTAAATTCCCTGTGGGTTCTTCCTTTGTCAGAATATATTTTATGCCTATCTTGGGAAGCCTTCAAATTTTGCTTTATCTTTAACAATTCATCCTCCATTTCCCTGAGCAACTCTGGCCCAATTATTTCTCTATCAGCTGGGTTGTCCTAGCTTATTGGTCTATTTCACTTTCTGCCATAACTTGCTTCAAATGGGCTCATATTTAGTGATTCTTGGTACCCATTATTGTAAGAAAACTCTACCAAGTGTAGATAGTATTTCCATCTGGATGGTTTGTCCATCACATACATTCTTAACATATATTCTATCACTTGATTTACTCTTTTTGTTTGTCCATCAGACCCATGATGATAAGCTATGCTGAAGTTCAGCTTAGTTCCAAACCCCTTGAATAATCCTCTCCAAAACTTCGAGGTACATTTTGGCTCTCTGTCAGAAACAATTGTCTTGGGAATATTGTGCAATCGTACTACTTCCCTCATATAAATATCAACAACATTAGTTGCCTTGTGAGTAGTCTTCAATGGAATAAAATGGGAAGCTTTCGTAAGCTTATCCACCACCACCATGATGGAATCACATTGCTTGTTTGTTCTGGGTAATCCTATGATGAAATCCATCATCACCACTTCCCACTTCCACTCAAGGATGGGTAATGGCTGTAGAAACCCAGCTGGGTGTCTATGCTCAAATTTGAACTTTTGACACTCCATACATCTGTTTATGTACTCTGCAATTCCTTTCTTCATTCCTGGCCAATAGTAATGGTTCTTGACTGCTGCCACTATTTTATGATATCTAAGGTGCCCAACATAAGGCACATTATGCATCTCTTTCAAGATCATACTCCTCAATTCATGAGAACTGGGTACATAAATTGTGTTCATGTATATGAGTATTCCATCAACTTCCAATATATAATCTTCTATTTTCTATAACATCTTACCTTGTTGTAACTTTGTTACCATTTCCATGTACCGCAAAAATGCTTTTGCAACTTCTAAAATTCTATCTTTAAGATTAGTTTGATACATGTTAATGGTTATAGAATGTATCACATGCACTCTCCTGCTGAGTGGATCAACAACTTTGTTCTCCTTTCCTTTGATGTGCTTAATATCAAAATCATATTCACAGAGGAATCCCAACCACATGCTCTGCCTGCAATTTAAATTAGGATTTTCAAACAAATATTTCAGACCATTATGGTATGTCCTCAGCTCAAACCTCTTTCCCATGAGGTAGTGTCTCCATTTCTTCAAAGCATGTACTATGGCTTCCAACTCCAAGGCGTAGATCTTTTCATGCTCTTTCAATTTACTAGATTCAAAACATATCACAAACCCATTTTGGATGAGGACTCCTTCTAGTCCTTCTTTGCATGCATATGTGAAAATCACAAATTCTTCATTCAGATCTGCAATCTTCATAATTGGAGCCTGGGTTAACAACTGCTTCAATTGATGGAATCTCTTTTCACATTCTTCTGTCCATTGAAATTTTATCCCTTTTCTCTGCAAGGAAGTGATTGGGTGAGAAATCCTCGAAAATCCTGCAATGATTCTCATGTAGTAGTTAGCTAGACCCATGAAGGATCTGACTTCTATCATATTCTTAGGTGCTTCCCACCCTTTAATGACTTCAATATTTTTTGGGTCTACTGTTATTCCCTCTTCGGATATTATATGTCCCAAATAGTGAATTCGATTTTGGAAAAAATGAACACTTTCTCAACTTAGCAAACAATTGGTGCTCTCTTAGCACCTGCAACACCATCCTCAAGTGCTACTTGTGCTCTTCCTTTGTCTTGGAATATACAAGGATGTCATCCCAAAATAAAATGACAAACTTGTCTAAATATTCTCGGAAAACACCATTCATTAAGCACATGAAAACAACTAGTGCATTTGATAACCCAAATGGCACCACTGTGAACTCATAATGACCATACCTTGTCCTGAAGGCGGTCTTGTTGATGTCTTCATCTTTAATCCTTACCTGATGGTATCCTGACTTGAGATCTATCTTTGAAAATTTCCTTGCAGCCTTCAACTGATCGAATAGATCATTGATCCTTGTTAGAGGATACTTGTTCCTTATAGTTACTTTATTTAAATTCTTGAAGTCAATGCACAATCTCAGGGTCCCATGTTTCTTCTTCAGAAATAACATCGGGGAACCCCAAGGTGACACGCTTGGGCGTATGTACCCCTTCTTTAAAAGTTATTCAAGCTGAATTTGTAGTTCTTTCAGTTCTGGTGTGCTCATCCAGTAGGGATTCTTTGATATTGGAGTTGCCCCATGTATCAAATTTATAGAGAAATCAATATCTCTCTTTGGGGGTAGCCCTAGTATCTCCCTTAACACACCGCCAAAATATTTTAGGACTGAATGATCCTCCAATTTTGGCACCTTATCCTTAGGTTCTTCATCCATATGGGCTGCAAATATTTGGCAGGCCTTCCTGTAACACTTCTTTAGCTATGTTGCTGATATTTCCTAGACAGTAACTGCCCTAGGAACTCCTTGGACTGCTCTCTGATTTCCTTCATCATCCAAGCAAGTGAATGGCTTGTTATGACAGTATAATATGGCATGGTGTTGGTCTAACCAATCCATACCAATTAGGCAATCATATAATCCCAAAGGCAAGATTTTAAAATATGCCTTGGTACTCATTCCATTCATTCCCACTGGACATGATTTGAGCAACTCAACAACCTTTCTCTTGGCTCCTGTAGCTAGTTGAACCAACCAATATTTCCCATGCTTGCTTCTTGGTAATTGAAATATTTCCACTACCTTAGGATATATATAGCTATGAATATCCCTCGAATCAATTAAAATAGTAAAGGCATGGTTATTGATTATACCTTTGACTTCAATCATGTGCGATTGAAACTCAACTTGCTTGTTGTCCAGGGCTGCATAGATCCTTGGTACTTGTCTTCCCATGTACTCCACTATTTCTTCTTGATGAACATTGTGAACAACTCTCACTTTTCCACTTCTGTGAGTGAAATATCTATACTTATGATCTCCTTTACAACCCCAACATTTCATAGGTGTCTGTGTTGGCCTTTTCCCACCTACTTCAACCATCCCAAGATCTCTCAAAACTATCTTCCCTTGAGGACTATTTCTAAAAAATCTTGGCTTGTTCCCATTCTACCTATGCTCCCTCTTAAGCTTCCTCTTGTATTCCCAATCTCTTTGGAAAGTAGGCTTCCCTTTATGCTGATCATATAAACACTTTTCCTTCCTTATGGTTTCTTCTATAGTTTTAGGATCATCATACTGGATTTTGTCACTGATAAAAGATGGCAACCCACTCAAATATCTCTGGATCTTGATTGTCTCATACTTAATGAATGATACATACTTCAACAACTCTAGAAATATCCTTTCATATTCATCTATAGTCATGCTACCCAATTTAAGTTCAAAGAACTCTTTCATCTTTTTGTCATAGTATCTCTTGGTTAAGTACTTATTTTGAAAATGTCTCTTGAATTCCTTCCATGTCACATTCTTCTCTCTGATGTGTTGCACTTGCATAAGATGATCCCACCGCATGGATGCCTTTCCTTTAATATGATAGATTGCGGTTCTTCCTTCGACATGAGAGGAATAAATATGCAATTGGAAATATTTCTTCATGCCAGGTAGCCATGTCTCAACATCTTCATCTTTTTGGTGCTCTTCGTCAAAAGTAGGAGGTTTGATCTTATGCATTTCACCCCTTTAGTTCATCCACTTCATATCTCCTACGATTTGTGGTAGGAGATGGAATTGAACTATTGTGTGGCCTCCTTTTGGAATGCCTTTGGGAGTGTTGGTGATGTTTGTTACCACTTCTTTCTCTTCTTGCATCATTGGGGGACCTGTGGCTCCCTGATTTGCTGGATCCACTTTCCTTATCCAACTTATTTTCAATTCATTCCAGGCTCCGCATTAACTTGATATTAAAGTCTTCCTATTTCTTCTTGGATTTCTTAAGCCTTCCATTATCTGCCTGGTGAATTTGGACATCTTTTTGCAAATTTTTAATGATTTTCATCATGATCATGTCTTTATCTATTTCTTCTACATTCCCATTGGATTTTGTTCCTTCAACTCCCAAATGGACATCCATTCCTCTAACTTCATCATTCGGACTGTAAGCGTCCCGTGCCTCCTCCATTTCTCTGCACTATGTGAAAATTTTGTTTGGTTCTAACAATTGCTAACTCTCCAAAATGTGCAGTCAACTGAATTTTGTCAGGCTATTAGTGTTTAATAATTTTCCAGAATAAATTAAACAATTAGACTCAACAAAATAATATCAGACTCAATTTTCTACGGTTCTTTGGTCGATCAAGAATCCCCACGACCCTATCTTCGAGCCCTGTTATATTCTACAATTCACTTTCGGGTGCTAGCCCCTTTTCCTTCAACCCTTAATTTGCATTTGACCATGTCTATGACCAAGTGCTAGTAGTTGGGCACTTATCTAGAGTCTTGAAACTTCGGGGTTCCAGAGCTTTGAAGGTTTCCCTTTTTTAACATCACAAACATTACATAACATTGAACTAGAAAACTCCCAAAGGATGATGGATCTACGATCCACATTCCTTGTTCAAGTCTACAGTGGATAGGAGCTCTGGGACTCCGGGATTTGGTGGTTTCCAAATCACATCACAAAACATCTCCCAGAGTGCTGCACTGGAGAACTCACAAAGTGGGGTGCATCAACGGTCCTCGGCTTCCCAACATCCAATGACTAATATTTTCTATGGAACTTCGAGCTTCGAGAGTTCCAGACTGTCCATACTCTCAATCCTTCTAGAGCGCCAAGTCTCTAGACTGCTGCATCTATTTCTAGCTACAAAGTCATATGACACCTGGCATGCTTAGGGGAGATCCACGTCACCCAAGTGACGTCATCATTCCACATCACATCCACTGCTTCGGGACTTCCTGGTTGTTGGGCTTCAGAGCTTCGGGGATTTCTTTCTCCCAATCAATCATGAACCAGTTCTTCCAGAGTGCCAAGTCTATGGACCTTGGAATCTGACACCACACGTCCCCTGTGAACAACGGTTGAGATTAACATTGACCTTCGAGCCTTCTGGAGTTCTCTACTCAATGCTAACTATAGCACCATTCCTTTGGAGTACCAAGTCTCCAGACTTCACGATTTGATGCCACATGTCAACTGGGGTTAGGTTATCATGGGCCTGGTCTATTTAAATTCTTAGCCAAATTTTTAACTACTTTATGTAATCATTAGGGGCCCCACTACCCATGCTTGAGAGGAGTGCCACGTGATGAAATACTAGAAGCGGACACGTGGCCCTATATGACAGGTGAAACGCATCACGTTCTAACTGGAATTTCTATCTTCCAAAGGTTCTTAACTCATTGACACATGACACACATCCCATGTATCCGCATCATCCCTGGTGATGTCAGTAGGCCACGTCACTTCGGGCTTCGGAAGATTTTACACTTGCACACTCCAATTCTCTCGAACGCCAAATTCCCAAAAAAGTTGATCTTATGAAACATGTCTCCTTTTATGAATGGTCCAAATGAAATATAGACTTTGGGACTTTGGGATTTTTCACTCTATCACACCTTGTTTCTCCCGAATGTTGAATTCCTGAACAAGCCAATCTGCCGACATGTGTTTCTTTTGATGAATGGTCCGGATTAACTCCGAACTTCCGGACCTCAAGAGTTTTTGCCTTAGCACACTTCATTTCTCCCAAATGTTGAATTCCCGAACAAGACAATCTTCTAACATGTGTTTCTTTTGACGAATAGTCCAGATTAACTTGGGACTTCGGGCTTCAAGATTTTTCGCCTTAACACACTTTGTTTCTCTCGAATGCCAAATTATTGAACAAGCCAATCTATTGACACGTGTTTCTTTTGATGAATGGTATGGATTAAATCTGGACTTTGGGACTTCTGGAGTTTTCACTCTATCTGATCCATATGGATATCGTTGGCCACCCACCTTTTTTGACAATTTTGTCAATTTACTATTTTTAGCAGTTTAACTTCTGGGGCCATTTTGAGGGCCTAAATGAAGGATTTTCTGGATCTATCTTCTCAATGATAGCCAAAGGAATGATTGATCCCCCAAAATTAATATCCTCAACGATACTTTTCCAACGGGCTATCACACACCTAAAACGAAGATCGTATGCAAAAGTTATGACCCCGGGAAGTTGATGTACTAACTTACCCAAACGGGGCCCACATGACTTTTGGTGCTTCATCTCCTAGGGTTAGGTTTTTGGATGTCTAGGGTTTTTGGCATTCTCGTTTATTGTAAAAATTCCTTCAGAGCCTCATTGTAATCTTCTTCTTGCGAATGCGCACAACTGTCACATCTCTTCTCAGAGATAACCTGCCACCATTCCAATAAGCTTGTTTCCGCTGCATTTTACAGTTTTAGCTTATTTCGTTATTGAATAGAAAACTAGTGTTATTGTATATATGTTATTTTGTGTTAAGCACCTGTTAATAATTTGTATTCATTTCATTCTACTCATAAAATATGCATCAATGGTATCAGAGTGGTCTGCTCCTTGTCGTCTTAATGCATGTCCCCAATGAGGTTGGAGTACAAAGAGTTGGGTCTCGAGCTTGTTTCTCTTGTGGACAGAAGCTATCGCATGCCCAAGAGACCTCTCATGGCAGGAGAAAAGAAATATGATGGGACAGGAGATCCTTTCAAACTATTGATTGAGGAATCCCTCATGCAACAGAGGAACAAGATGATGGATAGTTTCTCACAAATCCTTCGACGACTACCAATAGACGACGCATGTTCTTCGAATGGAGGCACTGCCCCCTTCAGGGTAAAAATAAACTTTGATATTCCTATATTTGAAGGTCAGATAGATGCAGATGCTGTTGACAAGTGGTTGAAATAACTAGAAGGGTATTTTTCTGTCCATAACTTTTCGAATAGAGAAAATATTACTTTTGCGCTCCTCAAAGTCATTCCCCATGTCAAAGATTGGTGGGAAAATTTCTGTGAGCAAAAGGAAACAGAGGAAACCTCATTATTTTCAGTCATGACCACCTGGGAATCCTTAAGGGATGCTATTAAGGAACAATAATAACTTGTCGGAAGTGATGACGACCTGTATACCAAATGGACCACACTGCGACAAGAAAGAGACCAAGTAGTGCCAGATTTCACAAATATCTTCCATACCTTGTGCACCAAACTGGGTATCAAAGATTCATAGTGACATATGGTGCTCAAGTATTCTGGTGCTCTGCATAGATACATCCAGACTGAAATGGAATTTCTGTACATCTCATCCTTGGGCACGACCTACTGATATGCCACCAAAATAGAGCATAAACTCAAACAAAAGATGCGACAATTTGGGCCTGGGAACCCCTCACAAAAAATTCCAGGAAAGGGAAGCCCCAACCCATAGAACAAATGACAGAGAAAATATGGCAGTATCAGGACAACCAGTCCAAGCCACAAGCAATGAAGGACACTAGAAAGACAAAGAAAGATACCAGGAAGTGGTGCGACTTCCATAAGAGCCCTTGGCATAACACTGTTGACTAACACTCAAAGTAGTTGCTGGTGGCCTAAGTGAAAGCCTCTGAATCAGATGTGGATTCTGACTCTGATCCAGAACTAGAAAGGGGAAGACAGATCATTGATGTGGAACCCAGTGCCATCGTTGCTACCACCAAGCTCCAGCCTAGTGAACCAGACGAGCCAGAAGAAGGAGAGCGCCTCTTCCATTCACAGATGTGGGTAAAAGGCACCCCGTTGCACTTCATCATTGATAGTGGTATCCATAAGAACCTCATCTCAGCAGAGGTCGTCAAGCGGTTAGCCCTTCCAACAACGCCACACCCACAACCCTAGCAATTTCTCTCATATAAACATAAAAAAGTTTGGCTGCCTTGTGAGTGAGCTTAACTGGAATAAAATGGGCAGCTTTAGTAAGCTTATCCACTACTACCATGATAAAATCATGTTTCTTGTTTGTTCTGGGCAGTTTGGTGATGAAATCCATTTTTACAACTTCCCATTTCACCTCAGGAATGGGTAATGGTTGTAGAAAACTAGCTGGGTGTCTATGCTCAGCCTTTACCTTTTGACCTTCCAAACATTTGGCAATACAATCAACAACCTCTTTCTTCATTCCTGGCCAATAATATTGGCTTTTGACAGCTATGATATTTTTCTGATAACCTGGGTGCCCAACATAAGGTACATTATGCATTTCTCTCAATATCATATTTTTCAATTCATTATAATTCGATACATAAATTATGCCCATGTACATGATAATTTCATCATTATCTAGCTTGTATTCTTCAATTTTCTGCTGCAAATTACCTTGTTGTAATTTTGCCACTAATTCCTTGTATTGCAAATCTAGTTTTGCAGCCTCTAAAATTCTGTGTTTCAAATCTGATTGGCACATGATAATGGCTGTATCATGCAATTCATGCACTCTTCTGCTGAGTGCATCTTCCACTTTGTTCTCTTTCCCCTTAATATGCTTTATATAAAAGTCATATTTACTTGGAAATTGTAACCATCTGCTTTGACTAGCATTTAGAGTTGGTTGATCAAATAAATATTTCATACCATTATGTTCTGTCCTCAACTCAAACCTTTTCCCCATGAGGTAGTGTCTCCATTTCCTCAAGGCATGCACTATGGATTCCAAATCCAAATCATGAGTGGCATAGTGTCTTTCATGCTCCTTCAACTTCCTTGATTCATAACATACAACAAAACAATTTTGACTGAGGACTCCACCAAGTCCTTCTTTACATGCATCTGTGCATACACTGAAGTCTTCACTTGGGTCTTCAATCCTTAGTATTGGAGCACTTGTTAATAATTGTTTCAAGTGTTGGAAACTCTTTTCGCAATCCAGTGTCCACTGAAACTTCGCACCCTTCTTTTGTAAGGAAGTGATTGGGTGTGCAATCTTTGAGAATCCTTCAATAAATATCCTATAGTAGCCTACAAGGCCCATGAATGATATGACCTTTGTCACATTCTTTGGAACTGACCATTCCCTAATGGATTCTATCTTCTCAGGATCCACTGCTATCCCATCCTTTGAAATGATATGTCCCAAATAATGAATTTGCTTATGATAAAATGAGCACTTGTTCACATACAACTAATGATACCTTAATACTTGCAACACCATCCTCAAACGATTCTCATGCTCTTCCTCTGACTTGGAATATACAAGGATGTCATCCAAAAAGACAATGACAAACTTGTCTAAATATTCTCGGAAAACACCATTCATTAAGCACATGAAAACAACTGGTGCATTTGACAACCCAAATGGAACCACTGTGAACTCATAATGAACATACCTTGTCCTGAAGGAGGTCTGGATGATATCTTCCTCTTTAATCCTTACTCGATGGTATCCTAACCTAATATCTATCTTTGAAAATATATTTGCATCCTTCAATTGATCAAAGAGATCATCAATCCTTGGCAGAGGATACTTATTCTTTACAATCACTTTATTCAGCTGTTTGAAATCAATGCAAAATCTTAATGTCCCATCTTTCTTATTCATGAACAAGAATGGGGCACCCCAAGGTAACACACTTTCATGTATATACCCCTTCTTCAGAAGTTATTCAAGATGCATTTGCAACTCCTTCAGCTCTGGTGTACTCATTCTGTAAAGAGTATTTGACACTGGAGCTGCTCCAGGCATTAAATTTATAGAGAAATCAATATCCCTCTTTGGGGGTAGTCCTGGTACCTCCTTGACCACATCTTAAAAATATTCCAAGACTGTATGATCTTCCAAATTTGGCACCGTATCTTTAGGTGTCTCTTCCATATGAGCTACAAATATTTGACACCATTTTCTGTAACATTTCTTCAGCTGCAATGATGAAATTTCTCTAATGGTTACTGCCCTGGTGTTATCAGACAAATTGGTAGGTGCAGACACTAACAGATCTCCCTAGATCCACCTGGATCTAGAAAAAAACATGATAGGACATGACTCTTTCCCTAATTTTTGACCATTGAATTAGCTAGTAGGGAGGAACAAGTAACATACCTTTGTATCGCTTCCTAGGGCATTTGTTGCTCCTGCTTCGCTCCGGTGGTCTCATGAGGTCAAGACCAAGACAACACAAACCAACCAATGTGAATATAGAAAAATATATTCAACTGTCAACTCATGTGTATGATAAGGGAATTACACAATAAAGCAAGAATAGCTTTATGGGAAAAGGACATGCCACTGTATCATATTAATTGAAAGTAGAAGATTACAACTTGATTGCCTTGATGTTGCAAGCTCCCTTTCAGTGGATCTTGGCTCCAACACACACACTTTCTCAATCCTTGTATGAAGAAGATCAAATCCCCCTTGATAGACTTGCTAGAGTCTCCAAGCTCCTGTTCAAGTTAAGTCCTTCACACAATTCTTTCACCAATTCTCCAATGAATCTTGCTTAACCTTTTCCATGAGAATTCCTTCAATATATAGGAGAGAATGAGATGGTTACTTGGATAAGAATGATCCCACAATATCAGGGAAACCAGTACAAGGATAACCATTCGAATGCCAACCCATTCTTCTAGAAGATTCCCTTCTAGAACCATCGAGAATCCATCTTTTTCCAAGCTTTAGAGAAAGTTCACACCCTAGATTAAGGCAACCTGCGAGAATGGGTCATTCTTGCACCCTGGTATATTAGCAACCTGTGAACTCTCTTCAAAAGTGTGTTTTTTGGGAAGAGATGAATGCCAATTTTCTCAGGAGAAAGTTTTTATGAGGAGCTTGAGTAGACCATCATCAATACACCATCATGATGACCAAAATCATGGGTAAAAAAATGCCCCCCAAAGTATGAGGCTGGAATCAGTGACAACCGAAAGACTTTGTAAGTTGTATGTGTGTGTCGGAAACCAGGAGCGCACCTAATCAGAAACCTACGAACAACGAAGCATCTACAGAATATCATATATATTAATTCTGAGGTAGGTATTCCCATACTCAGATCATAGACGGATGACATTGTAGACATAGGTCATGGACACCAACCATACACTGTGGATCCATGCCGTCAAAATATAGCATAGCCACCAGGAATACACTGTGGATCTATGCGAGAAAATTCAAATTAAGACGACATAGCCACGAGACATACACAATGGATCTATGTGTCGCAGATTATACATATTCCATCGCAACCTGGACAAAGAGATGATATCCAGGGTCTTCAATCTCGTTGCCCAAAAGTACGAATCTAACCATGTGATTACATGTGTTGAAGTCGAACATGGTAGAAACCACTTGATTACCGGTCATTGATGAAACCGTTAAAAAGTGCGAGGGAAATCAACATTGATGTAAATGACTCCCAAGGTACTCTAGTACAATCCATCGAGTGTGAATGAATGATTTGAAGTCGAACATCCGATGGAATATTTCGATCAGGGGTCAATGATGTAAACCCACTGTCGAAAGCGAGGAAACCTGCCATTGAGGCATGCAAGCTCCAAGGTACCAAAGAATTTCGAAGTCTTGTTTCCAGATAATGAGCTGAAGTCGACGGAACAAAACTCGTCACAGGAGGGCCTTGATGTATCCCCCATCAATGACACGAAATGAGTAACAGATTTTGAAGGTGAAATAGAGTATGATGTAAGTTGGATTGGACACAGGGAAGGCTGACATGGAGAGAATGGACAACTGTAGATGGCCGAATCAATAGAGGTTTCAGATGAACTTCTCTTGAACATATGAATGACATGACCAATGATTTGGTAGCATTGACTCAAAGACGACACAGGGAATGACCTTGTAGCAAATCGAATGAGAGACAAATGGATTTCCCAAACCGAATTCAAATAATGAATAGGGGGTGTCATGTTCAAGAGTGACACTTACTGCCAATCAATACGAAGATGATAACATATCCCTTTCCCAAATTTTCCCCCACCATTTCTGGCGAGTACCTCTTTATTTTTACGCAAGCTTGAGGAGGATAACATATGCTTGTTGATATAAGCTTATCCTTTGGATAAGTCTTTCAGAGTATATTTAACGAACCCTAAGAAGGAGTGGTTCGGTCCCATTATGGGTCTGTTGATGTTTGTTTAACGAGTCCAAAGATAGAAAACTCAAAGGTTTTTCATGATTATAGAGTCTGGGAAAACACTTAAAAGAGAAATCTCTCAGTTCTTTTTTTGTAAAATATTATGATGAGACCGAGAAAGAGATAAATTATCACCCACCAGATGCTTTCTTCAAATATTTTATCGAGTGTGAAAATAACAAGATCGTTTAGCTATCTTTTCATGTTTAGAGAGTCTAAAAAGAGCTTAAAGAGGACTCCAGGGGGGTTCCTTTTTCGTATAACCTTGTTGAGCCCAAAAAACTGATAAAAGTATGCTTGATCGCGTTCTCATGTATTTTCGAGCGTGAGAACGTACAAAGACCAAGCTTGAGGTTTTATACAAAAACCATAAAAAACAATCAAAACATGCGATGAAAAAAGAAAAATTATGTTCGCATCCCTGTATATGAACATCGAAGTCATTACGCCTGCAAAAGTTACACTCAAAAGGGCATTAGGGTTTAGGTTTTAATAAATAAATAATTATAAAAAATTCAAATAACATGGTAAAAGTAAATATAAAGGAGTAAAACTCTTTTTACCATATCATTTTCACTTTACCACTATTTGAGCCCAAAAACCCCTCTTTTACCCTTGAAATTCGGTGTCAGATTGCGGGAGTTACGAGCATCCATTCGATGAGCCGTCAGTGACAGTGAGGTAGGCTCTTTGTCCTCTACTCTTTCATGGTTTAAATTTTCATTTTCATTGGTAAAAACCATCATTTTGAGTTTGTTTTGGGGTTTCATATGGCACTCAACCATTCTCGTAGGTGGGCTACACGAGACCTGCGAGAATGGGTTATTCTCACAGGTGAGCCCACAGCAGCCTGCGAGAACCTCACATTGTGCCTAAAGGGCACCTGCAAGAACCACAAAGAACAATTTTTTTTTTAAAATTTGCTCAATGAAAGAGAACCAATTCATGAATAGAGTTACTAATATTCTTTTTGTGCTTCTTATGCAGGTAGTTGGCCATCATAATGACAACACCCTAGCTATGGCTTTCCTCACACACTACCAGTTACTGATTCGTTATGACATGGGGACCGAGATTTTGACTTCTTTCAAACAAAACAAAACCACTCATATATCCGATCACATTCATGAGTGGCGACGGAGACGACGTCTCATTAAACTCGAACTCCCCGATCAGCTGCTGGCATAATGGTTCACAAAATCATTTGTGAACGACATCGATCGTGACATTTTCATGGGTGGAGTAGTCATGGAAGAGTAGGCCATAAGTCGTGCTCAATATCTTGACCTCGTTTACTCGCAAACAGGTACCCTTTACAATTTACTACCTAACTTACCTCGTCCTTCCACTTCCGCCACTTCAACTCCTCCAGCTGCTTCACATGCAGCTGACGGTGTGATTGGCACTTTCCAGGCCCAACCACATTTTGCCTCAAGTGAAAACCCCAAAACTGCTTCTTCTAATGTTCAAAATGCTCCGTCTCTTTCCCCTCCCACCGGCAAGACTTCTGAGGTAAATGCAGTTCAATCTACCCCAGCCAGTAAAAACAAATCCAAAAAGGGAAGGGGTAAGAATAAGGAGGAAAAAAATAATTCTCATGCAGAGCGAATGAAAACTACCCCTATTGACAATCGGGATAAGCGCAAACCTCGATACCCTTGTCTTATCTGTGGTGATGATCACTACACGAAGGATTGTCCACAATGCGTCGAAGTCACTAAGTTCCTTCAAGGAGCTCCAAAACCACCTGCTCCGGCCGTTTTGTCTCAACCCTTCTCGTCTCAACAACAGGCTCAGTTGGTCATTCATGACCAATCCTCATCTTCTACTACATCCTATGTATTGATGTGTATTGGCGATTCAAAGAAGAACGACATTGCACTCACCACTCGAGCCAAAGATTATTCTCCCTCTAAAGAGAAGGTTGATGATCTACCTCCTTCATTGGTACAACCCTCTCCTACGACTCCACCTACCAATGGTCCTCTTCATATTGAACGACCGAGCTTCGACACAGTTCTTCGACCGCCCCCAAAGGGAATCGTTCAGAAATCGGCTTTCAATCCTCATGCTCGTGCTACCCAGAACTATATCATTGTTGAAGATCTGGCCCAAGCACCTTCTGTGATGTCATCCCTCGAAGTCCTTCAAAGTTGTCCCACACAACGGAAGGCACTGTTGAAAGCTATTGGTGGAATCGATCCGACGGATATGAATTTAATAATCTTTGACTTGGAATATCACATTCCAAGGTTACCCCCTCAACTCACGTTCAAGATCCAAGTGATTGTCTCTGAAAAAAATGTTTTCCGAACCGTTATCGACGAGGGTGCCTCGATGTGTGTCATGTCTCTTGCTTGCTGGAAAGCCATTGGCTCTCCCCCTTTGAATGAATCCCATAACACTCTTAAAGCCTTTAATGGCTCCAGTTTTAAGCCCTATGGTGTCCTTCCTTCATTTCCCATCATGTTAGAAGGCAAAATGGTCCAAGTCGAAGTGGAAGTCTTTGATGCTCCTCTTGATTACAATCTTCTACTTGGCCGCAACTAGATCGATTCCATGCGTGCAGTTGTGTCGACCCTTTTCCGTGTGGTACATTTTCCACATCAAGGAAAGGTCATCACCATCGACCAATTAGCCTTCTTTAACTCCGATACCCATAATGGCAATGTACCATTCATCGCTAAAACCCCACTGGGTTATGAGAACGTCGGTGTAGGCCTTACCAAAGACTCTTCGTTAATGGGTACTTTCCCGATTCCACTGCCCGATGTTCCACGCTCGTTTTTTGCTTCAATCAACATGATCTCCACATCGATTCATGAACTTCCTGCGTCTCACGACCCATGGATAGTACCTGACCCTAGAGATAATCTTCCTTACGGCGATGAAATGTCGTTATGTCCGGTAGAATCCGCCTATCAGGCCATTCAATCGGCAACCCCTTCTACCCCCTCTCTTGGTGAGTTATCTCCAGATGCTTTCCTTGTCATTTTTCCCACTGACGAAATGATCATGTCTATCATGGAGGACACCCCTTGGGACGATGGACATCATCGCTCCATCCTCTTTCTGGAGCAACATACCATTGAGAAATACCAATGGATATTGACCCCGTCGAATGTTGTTGTCATTTCCACCATTCTCAAGTCCACACACGATGTGTTTTCGGAAGGGAACTTAAGCAATATCTCACCCACTATTCCTCGCGACATATCTGTCAAACCTGGGATTGTCGAAAATGTCCATATCATAGCTTCGTGTTCCTCTGACGAAATAGTCACCTACACATCCCTTTTCAAAGAGTTTCGTGACATCTTCGCCTGGAGCTACGAAGAAATGTCGGGTATCGACCCTAAGATTGTGATACACGAGATCAAGACATACCCCGACGCTAAACCCATCTGGCAATGCCTTCGTCCAGTTCACCCACATAACGCAGCTGCTATCAAGCTCAAAGTCAAGAAACTTCTTAAAGCCAACTTTATTTATCTGGTGGCTCTCACAGACTGGGTTTCCAATCTTGTCCCGATCGACAAGAAACAAGGCACAATTCGTGTATGCGTTGATTATAGTGATATCAACAAAGCTTGTCCCAAAGACAACTTTCCTACCCCCTTCGTCGATCAGATTGTCGACGATTGCGCCGAAAGTGAAATCTTCTCTCTAATGGATGGTTTCTCTGGGTATAATCAAATCAACATTGTTCCCGAAGATTAACATAAGACTGCTTTTATTTGTCCTTGGGGTACTTTTTCCTATCAGAAACTTCCTTTCGGTCTCAAGAACACTAGCGCAACTTTTCAACTCGCTATGTCTTATGCTTTCCATGATATCAAGCACATCATTCAACCATATTTGGATGATTTACCTGCTCACTCAATGCACCGAGTCGATCACCCAACCCACCTCCGATCCATTTTCGTTCGCTGTCGGTTCTACCGTATACGTTTGAATCCTCATAAGTGCATTTTCTATGTGGAATCCGACTGCCTTCTAGGTTTTATCGTTTTGCGTCAAGGGATCTGGGTGGATCCTTTAAAGGTTGAGGCGATCCTTAATCTCCCTCCCCATTCTACACTTCACTAGTTACAAAGTTTGCAGGGGAAAGCAAACTTTCTTCGTCGTTTTATCCCAAATTACGCTGAGATAACTCGTGGATTTACGCGGTTACTAAAACAGGGTTCAGAGTTCGTCTAGGATACCTTTGCCAAAAATTCTTTTGAAGCTTTGAAATTATCCCTAACGCGTTCTCCGCTTCTCTTTCCCCCCGATTACAATCACGATTATTTCCTCTACCTCGCTGCCTCGGATTACACCATTGGTATGGTTCTCGTCCAAGAGGATGATGCTAATGACGAACATGTTATTTACTACTTGAGTCGAAGTTTAACGCCTACTGAACTCAAGTATTTACATGTCGAAAAACTGGCCTTGGCTTCCATCCAAGCCATCCAACGCTTCTGACACTATATCCTCTCGCGCAAGACTACAATGATTTCTAACTGCAACCCTATGCAACACATTCTCACACGTCAATTGCTAGGGGGAAAATACTCCAAATGGATTGTGATACTCCAGGAGTTTGACTTGGAATTCGAACGCGCCAAGTCTAAGAAGTCCTTAGTGTTTGCTGAGTTGATATGCAACTTTCCCCATTCTAAAACGGAAAATGTAGCAGCTGATTCATTACCTGATGAATCCCTTTTCCTCATTAGCACTGATGATCTTTGGTATGGTGATATCATTATATATCTCCAAACCCAGACCTTCCGGCCAACTTTGTCTAGTACTGACCGACGTCGAATACGATACCATGCTCATCAATATATTATCCTCGGGGATACTATTTATCGTCGCGGGATTGACTCTATTTTTCGACACTGCCTCACATTTGACGAGGCTGAGAGAGCTCTGAATGACTGCCATTTTGGATCCTGTGGTGGTCATATGTCTTGGTATGCTACTACCCAGAAGATCTTACGCACAAGGTATTTTTGGCCTTCTTTATTTAATGACTGCATCATCACCATTAAAAAATGCCATGCTTGAAAGACCTATAATCAGAAGATACGGTCACATCCTACTCCTCTTCACCCCGTGGTCTCCGTTGGTCCCTTTGTGAAATGGGGCATCGATTTCATGACATGTCACCCCCACTTGGCCGGGGGGCATGGGTACATTATTGTATCCGTCGATTACTTTACGAAATGGGCCGAGGTGATGCTGACATTTGGCAACACTGGAAAGTCCGCAACATTATTCATTTTTAATAACATCATAGCCCGTTTTGGTGTTCCCCAAGCTATCGTCACTGATCATGGTAGCCACTTTAGAAACTTCATGATGTCCGAACTTACTGAAAAGATGGGTCTTCGCCATGAAAACTCAACGCCCTATTACCCACAGGCCAACGGCCAAGTCGAAGCAATTAACAAAGTTCTCATAACTATGCTCCGACGAATGATAGGGATTCACAAAACAAGTTGGCACACAATGTTGTTTTCAGCATTGTGGGCTTACCAGACATCTGTCAAGTCTACTACTGGGTTTACACCTTTCCGGTTAGTCTATGGTTTGGAAGCCATTATCCCAATTGAATGCGAGATACCCTCTTTAAAACTAGATTTTGAACTCCTACCAAGCACTTCTACTGAGGAAGAACATCTATTGTATCTTATGCGATTAGACGAAACTCGACACGATGCCACCTTAGTCATAGAATCTCAGAAAAAATGTGTCAAGGCCCAATACGAAAAACATGTCAAGCCTCGCGTTTTCTCCGAAGGAGATCTCGTTCTCCTCTATGAACAAGATCGAGATATGTTAGGAGATGGAAAATTTGAAGCCATGTGGCGAGGTCCGATGGTAGCTTTGCCATCGAATTTAGGAATGTCCGATGGTAGCTTGGCTGGTATAGTCGGCCATTGGGGAGAGTGACGAATTGGATAATTTAAAATCCTTGACAAATCTGGAAGATCCAAAGTGGCCAAAAAGGGTAACTGTCGATTCACCTGTGGGTACTGGTGGCTTTGGGGAGGAAGCCCTGTCGGCAAACCAGTAGGACCATAAGAAGTCTGCATATAATGTGAAGACCCAGCCAGATTCGGTGGTGGTTGAAGAGGATAGTAGCTCATGGGATTGTACCCTAGAACAGGGACATGAGTTTGAGTAGTCGAACCCCAAATAGGATTGAATGAACCTGGATAGGGTTGGCCCATACTAGGGGGTATTACAGACGCAACTGGAAACTGCTGCCCCCTAGTCAATTGAGGAGGATGTTGTATCAACTGATTCCAATACTGGGCCAAGGATGGAGGTATGTGTTGTCCATAAGGTGGGGTCGATCCTCCTATCGAAGGTGGTGTTCCAATTGGGGGCAATGTTCCAATTGGGGGTTGTGTTCCAATTGGGATTTGCATTCCAATAGGAATTTTCTCGTTGAGAGGGGGTTGAGTCATGCCACCTTGGTGAAATTGTCCACCGATGGGAATCTGGTAATTTGGTGTGAATGACGGAATAGTGCCACTAGGATTAAGACTACCAGTAGAAGACGAGGAAGGTCCTCCAAACAGAAATTGAGGGAGTGTCGGAATAAAACCGGGAAGAGAGTGCCCAGAAGAAGAAGGACCACCAGGAGAGTCGGATGGGGTTTGCGTAGGAGTGGGAATGGAAGCATTCAATGCATGGTATCCGGGTGGTAGTGTCAGAGTAAAGTTGGGTATATGTGGTGTGATGATGGGAGCGAGAATAACTGCAGTAAACCCGATTGGAACACTCGTAGTATCTATGAGATGGGCCATTTCGATAGGGATGGTAAAGTGATAGGTGGTAGTAAATGGTACTGTCTCTGGACTAGAGATTTCAGAAATCACAGGTGGGGTGATTTCGGAAATCACAGGTGAGCCTGGACCAAAAATGTCCCATCGAAAAACACCCGTGGACCAAAAAGGATCTTGGCCTTCGATGCCTGGAAATGGTCCAACTGGTGATCCAGAAGATGTAACAACTAAGTCTCCGGAAGAATTCAGTCACATAAATGGTCGCTCAGAATCAGGGTGAAGTCCAAAGTCCTCTTGAGTATTGGTGATTCGAAAATTCTCTAGAGAGTCAGTTCGCTCCACTTGTGGCGTGGTGACAGCTGTGACTTCACTCCGCTGAGGAGAGCCCTCAGGTGAACTTGTAGGCAAGGGTTGAGAACCTTCCATATGCCATGGAGATAAACCCTGCATTCTACGTGAACAACGTGGAGGAGATATTGTAACCGAGTGACAAACTTCACGGAGAAAATCTTATGGTCAACTTTGGTAAACAAACAACACGTGCTAGTAAACAAAATCTAGGAAGCAACACCAAGCAAACAAGACATTCCAATTCTGAAGTCACTAGTTGGTGATGAAATCCAACGTCGCAACCACGAGACAAGAAGGGGTTGGGCTAGGGTGGAAAAGTCATGTTGACGACTTGCTTAATAGTCTTACACCTTGATGCAAGCTCCCACACATAATCGTGGGTATACCCTCCAAGGAGCCCGAGTGAGTTTGGACAACGTCGATTCCAGGTACCGTGAAGACTTTCCCCTTCACAGTCACCTTGTGTAAGACCCTAGAAAGATAGGCCGCTAAGGTTACCACCGACAACAATAAAGCCTGGGGGGATAGTCGATAGTCTGATCCACACACAAGGGCAGGGTATCTAGCCCGAAATCAACTCAAAAGGCTTCCACTCATCATTGTGGGTATACCTCCAAGTGATCCCCGTAATACGTGCAATATCTACACCGATATCAACAAAGCAGGGTGAGTAACTCTGTCAATATCAATGCGACCTCGTGTTTGATCCTTGTGTGAGAAGGTCTTCCCAGGACAAGATGTTGCAAATGGAATTTAACACTCCTTAACACAAGATGCTATTGTGTGTTTTGTGCTTTGGAGAGTGTATCTCTCTTCCTATTTCAAAGCGCTAGCCTAGCTAAATGTTGGTGTAATAGAGCCCTAGAAAAGAGTTACTAGTTAAATTTTACAATTGCGCAGTGTTATTAATAGCTGTTGTTGCTCAAAGGAAGCGGAGATGAAACTGATGTTGTCTGAGACTCTGACCCAACGATGCATGGATAAGAATGAAACATATATCAATTTTCGTTCAATGAATCCTATGTACGGGAGGGAAAGAGAAGTTTTCCGGATCAAACTTGAACTACAAGACACAACCTCCTTTAAAATGAAATTGCAACAAATCACGCATCAATAACAATTCTCTATTGTTTCTTTTTCAATAATCTCAACAATTGATTTTCAATGTTTGTGAAAACGAAAATGATTTTGAAAGAAAAACTTTGTTCACTTTTCAAAAAGGACCTACACCATGATGGTGAGAGTGCAGAAAATAAAAAAACTAATGAACAAGCAATAGATAAAAACCCAAACCACTCTTTCAATGGAAACAAAAATAACAAGCAAACCAAACTAGCCTTTTCAATTGCATGAGAAAAGTGATCTTTCAAATAATGAGAAAATGATAAAGACAATGAAGCTCAACTTTCAACCGATCACCGGTTCTTAACCAAACAAGCATACTCAGATTCCAAAATCAGAGAGCATATCTTTGCTGAGAGAAGTCAAGAAACGAAAGTCAAGAAAAATCGACAGGAAGAGTATTGTTTTCCTAAGACTGTTCATGCACAAGAACGAAGACAAGAAAACATCAACCAAAGGTCCAAAACACTCTTGTTAGGAACCTATACTGATTTGGGCAATTGAGCATGCAAAAGTCTTAGAGCCAACATTTTGAAAAACAAGGTTCGTAGGCTGATAGTATTACACAATGCGAGAATAGGGCATTCTTGTAGGTGAGCTTTGAGCAGAGTGCGAGAACCTCGCACTGAACCTATAAGCAGGGTGCGAACTCAGTATATTCTCGCAGGCCACTGTAGAGTGCAGTGCGAGAATGTCTGAAACTAATCAAATTTTTGGAAAAAGACACAAAATTCGAAGAGGCCTCTGGACCCAGAGGGTCTATCAGGGTATCCTGTAGACTCAGAGATTGATATGAATGGAGAAAGGTAAGGCAAGAGAAAATGGCCAAAGAAAAACACCAAAAACCACAAAGAACACGGGTTATTTCCCCAATGGAGTCACCAATTTTGTTATCGGATAAATCGGTAGGTGCGGACACTAACATATATCCCTAGATCCACCTGGATCTAGAACAAAACAGGACAATACATGACTCTTTCTCTAAGTTTTGACCATTGAATTAGCTAGTAGGGAGGAACACGTAACATACCTTTGTATCGCTTCCTAGGGTCTCTGTTGCTCCCGCTTCGCTCTGATGCTCTCATGAGGTCAAGACCAAGACAACACAAACCAACGAAAGTGAATATAGCAAAATATATTCAACTGTCAACTCATGTGTATGATCAAGAAATTACACAATAAAGAAAGAATAGCTTTATGGGAAAAGGACATGCCACTGTATCATATTAATTGAAAGTAGAAGATTACAACCTAATCGCCTTGATGTCGCAAGCTCCCTTTCGGTGGCTCTTGGCTCCAACACACACACTTGCTCAATCCTTGTATGAAGAAGATCAAATCCCTCTTGATAGACTTGCTAGAGTCTCCAAGCTCATGTTCAAGTTAAGTCCTTCACACAATTCTTTCACCAATTCTCCAATGAATCTTGCTTAACCTTTTCCATGAGAATTCCTTCAATATATAGGAGAGAATGAGATGGTTACTTGGATAAGAATGATCCCACAATATGAGGGAAACCAGTACAAGGATAACCATTCGAATGCCAACCCATTCTTCTAGAACCATCGAGAATCCATATTTTTCCAAGCTTTAGAGCAAGTTTGCACCCTAACTATGTAGCACAGTGCGAGAAGTTCGCACCCTAGCTTAAGGCAACCTACGAGAATGGGTCATTCTCGCACCTTGGTATATTAGCAACCTGCAAATTCTCTTCAAAAGTGTGTTTTATGGGAAGAGATGAATGTCAATTTTCTCAGGAGAAAGTTCTTATGAGGACCCTGAGTACACCATTATGATGACCAAAATCATGGGTACCACCTAGGAATTCCCTGCACTTTCCTTAGGTTTCCTTCCTAATCCAAGAAAGTAAATTCCTTGTTATGGCAGTCTAGGATAGCATGATGCTGGTCCAACCAATCCATGCCAATTAGACAGTCATAGGAACCTAAAGGAAAGATATTCAAATCTGCCTTGATGTTCAGTCCATTCATGTCCACAAGACATGACTTAACCATCTCATTAAATTTTCTTTTGGCTCCAGTAGCCAGTTGCACCAACCAAGATTTTCCATGCTTTCTTCTTGGAAAATGAAAACTTTCCACCATCTTAGTATCTATATAACTATGACTAACTCTTGAATCAATTAAAATATAAATGGTTTGGTTGTTGATTATACCTTCCACTTCAATCATATGTGACTGATACTCTGCTTGCTTGTTGTCCAGGGATACATAGATAGTTGGTACATTTCTACCCATGTCCTCCATTGTTTCAACTTGATGTACATTGTGAACAATCCTCACATTTTCACCTCTATGAGGACAATCTATGAACATATGATCTCCTTTACAACCCCAACATTGAATAGGTGGCTTCCTTGGCATTTGACCCCCTATCTCCATCATTTTGGGTTCTCTAGAAGTTGGCTGTCCTTAAGTATTATTTCTGAAGAATGGTGGCTTAGTTCTCTTCTTCCTCTGAACCATCTTGAATTTCTTTTTTCCTTCCCAATCTTTTTGGAAAGTTGGCCTTGCTTTTTGCTGATCATATAGGAATTTAGCTCACCTTATGGTCTCCTTCAATGTTTTGGGATCATCATACTGTATTTTTTCACTGATGAATGTTGGCAATCCACTCAAATACCTCTGAATCTTAATTGTCTCATCCTTGATGAAAGAAACATACTTCAACAGTTCTAAAAATCTTTTTTCATATTCATCTATGGTTGTACTCCCAAGCTTGATTTCAAAGAACTCTTTCATTTTCTTGCATAGTATCTCTTATTCAAGTATTTCTTCTCAAAATACTTCTTGAATTCCCTCCAAGTAACACTTTTATTTTTAATGTGTTGCACCTGCACAAGCTGATCCCACCACATGAATGCCTTTCCCTTGAGTTGATAGATGGAAATTCTACCTTCTGCATGAGAAGAATATTTATGCAATTGAAAATACTTTCTTATGCGCAACAACCATTTCTCTACATCTTCATCCTTCTTGTGCTCACCATCAAATGTAGGAGGTTTGATTTTGTTCATTTCTCCTCGTAGCTCATCCACCCCAGACCTTTTATGCTTCCTGACAAGGGATGGGCTTGAGTTGATGTTTTCCCTCTTATTGGAATGCGTTGGGGAGTGATGGTGATATCTGCTAACACTTCTTGTTCTTCTTTTCTCATCAGGAGACTTGTGACTTCCTGATTTGCTTGAGCCACTCTCCTTATCCAATTTCTTTTCTATTCTATCCAAGGTCTTCATTAACTTCATGTTGAAGTCCTATTTCTACTTCTTGGCTCTCATAATCCTTTCATTATCAGCTTTATGTCTTTGGAATTCCTTCTGCAAATTTGTAATGGTCTCTACCATATTCATGTTTTCATCCCTTCCTTCTCCATGTCCATTGAAGTTGTTTCCTTCAATGCCCAAATGGACATCCATCCCTCTGCTCTCATCTTCCTGACTGTAAGTCTCCTATGCAAATTCCATTCCTATGGATTCTGTGATGATTCTGATCTGATCTAGTTTTTTTTAACATTGCAAAATGTGCAGCCAACAAAACTTTGTCAGGTTAATTGACTCAACAATTTCATGAAAATATATGAACCATTTTGGTTCAATAATATATCAGAATTATGTCTTCTGATTTCCTGAAAAATTGAATGCCCAGATAAATTTTATGGGTGAATATTTATATTCTACTATCCAACACCTTTCCAACTCATTCTCCCATGCTCAATTCTGAGTCTTTAGCAAAAATTTATGGTTATTTGAAAATTGCCCATTATTTTTTCTGTTCCCACTTCAACTTGGCGCAACTCTGCGTTGTAATTAAGCATTTTGTTTTCACCTACTACTTTGGATTTTTCATGGAATCTCAATTGGGTTTATTCATATACATATTCTAGACACTCTGTCCAAGTTTCACCTTTTACTGGGTTCCGGGCTGCTATTTACATCCTACTGAAGTTCTAGTCCAATCCGTGTTTTTGGTTTGGAATGCTACATGTACCTTATTTGCCATATTAAACATTTTTAACATGCCCAAAAATTTAATTCATCTCTAGGGACGTATTCTATGGTTCAATATGTTTCTATTGACTACTCCTGCACCTCAATCTAATTCCGGAGGAGAAAGTTATGGCTCTTCGAAGTTAGTTGGGTCTTAAAATTTACCCTCCACTGTTTGTGTTGTAACTTTATCTTAAAAGCTTTGTTTGACGAACGATTTACACCATTACAAATCTATCTTTGGGATATTTTATTTGAGCTATAGAGACAGAGTGTACCTTGGTACATTGTGTTCTCTTGGTTTTTGAGTAGCTAAAAATGTTGTTAAGGGCCTCAAAAACGTGCTGCAAAAATATGATGTTCAAATGATATAAAATGTCGCGAAATTCGCTGGTTTTCTGCTATTGTTCGCTATCCAAACGACTTCACGCGCACAAATTTCAACCTGTACACCCATATATAGAAGGCTAAAAAACCACAAGGTAATCCATGCTCTGCGCACCTATAACCACTATGCATCACTTCTCCGTTGCACCAATAACTAGCGCACACTACTTTTGTGTTGTGCGCCAATATCTACAGTGCAAAATTTTGGTTCTTGCACTATTACCTGTTGCGCACAATTTTTGTGTCACACGCTGATATTACATGCACATTTCACTCTATGCGCTGCACCATGAGAAATTTTAGTACACCCCCACCACACACCAATAGTCTGCGCGCACCATTAACTAAACTGTTTCGTGACAACATATACTCATATTGCACGCGCACCAACCAAACTCCTCTACGCTCTACCAATACTGCGCACACCACGCATGCCATTATTATGTTTGTGCACACCATGCACACCTTATTATCCATATGCACACTGCACACCAGTATTACGCATGCGCCACTGAATCTGCATCGCGCAATCATACATTTAGTGCATTCACCCGCACACCAACATTTTTCCACACGGCGCCAAATTTTAGCACGCGCACCCACACACCAATATTTTTCTGCGTGATGCCAAAAATTAGCGCACGTACCCACACACCAAAATGTTTCCTCACAGTGCTAAAATTTAGCGCGCACACCTACACACCAACATTTTTCCACGCGGCGCCAAAATTTAGCACGTGCACCTGCACACCAACATTTTTTCGCATGGTGCCAAAATTTAGCGCACACACCTGCAGTCCAACATTTTTTCGTGCGGCGCCAAAATTTAGCGTGCACACTTGCACTCCAACGTTTTTCCACATGATGCCAAAATTTAGCACGTGCACCAGCACACCGACATTTTTCTGTGCGGCACCAAAATTTAGCACGTGCACCAACACACCAACATTTCTTTCTACGCATCAATTCTTTGTGAATTCCGCTGCAGAAATTGGGGCTTTTGCTTAAATTTTTCCCAATTTTTACCATAGACATTCTGCAACTATGAAATTTGTTCAATTTCACCCCAATAACACCAGTTCAACCTCTATAACAACAAATCACTGTGGGTTGACATTTCTGGAATGAAGTTTTCCGAAACTCAATTCATGAATTGAGAATTTTAATCAACTTATTTCGCTCCATATGTCAAGGCTTCACTGCAACTTCAAATTCGACCAATTCTAGGTCTGAATTTGTTAGAACATATATTAAATCAATAATATCTCACCACTTGGCCAAATTTCTCAATTTTCCCATGAATTTAACAACAGGAATTGGGGCTTTTTCCCAATTTCACGCAATTGCTGTTACTTTTTACCATGGATGCTCTGCAACCTAAAATTTGGCCACTTAGAAAAAATCCTCAGTGACATTTCACTTCAACTCAACTTGTTGGGCCCATCTAGGCTCAATGTTGAAAAATGGAGCTCTGATACCATATTGTAACATCCTTGGCCACCCATGCCAGGCCATGCTACTCCAGAAACGTTTTCATTCTCTGATACCATACTGTAATATACCCAACCTCCAATTGAGCCATGTCACATAAATTTTTTGAACTGCATGCAACTAAAACATATACACACATAACTCTTGCAAAATTATATATATAAAACGTAAACAGACAAATACATTTCATAAATGCATGAATTCATACTGAAATAATAGTAAACATATACAGGCAATACCCATAAGTATAAAGACAATTATAAACCATTCATAAGATAAACCCATAAAAGTAAACACATAAATAATAATGCATCATATAAATTAACACACAATTGACACTTATCTTGGTAAGAGTACCACCAACTGCGTGCATACCTTCCATGAACCTCCCATCCTTAGACCACACTGCTCATCACTCTCAGTAGTGGGTCACCCCCGAGTTGGGACTAAAATCCACCCAGGTAAAGGGATTCCTAACTAGGCTAATGGATCGTAGACAATGGTAAAGACTCCGTCATAGGTGCCAACTCAAACTAATAGCCTACAGTCCAACATCCCCCACATGCCTGTCCCATCCAGGAAGTGTGCCCCTTCTCTGCTCAACAATCCTTCGACTTCACCACTTCCTTTTCGGGCTTCAGAAATAGGCCGGATAGGAAGTCTCAGAGCCATGTAGCTGCAATTTAGCACCTTCAAGAAATAAATTCCCAGAAATTCTCTCACCCAGAGAGAAATTGCTCATGGGCCTGACAACTTGCTTCTTCAGTCCAACTCCTAAGCTAACTAGCTACACATACATGTATGGGTATTGATACAGGTTCATGTATATAATGATAGGAAGGTACATAGGTTAGCTCCATGAGTGTGTGAATGATGATGGAATGATTGACTGAATGACTGAATGATGGAAGGAATGATAGGAAAATTAACTAAGTCCAAACAATATGTATGCATGTCCCCGAATTGACACTTCTCATGTTGGGAGCTACTTTGGCCCACTAGTCCCCAACTTTGGAACTTAGGACAAAATAATTATCCATACTTTATAATTTAATAAATATTAATATAATATTCCTTTTTGGCTTAATCTCCCTAGCTTAGCGCCTTTTCCTTATCATTTATCCCCCCTTTCCTCTCTAGTAGATTTTAGTCCCCCATACTATTTTATCGTGGTCAGTCTCCACGCAACGATGTGTTTTATATTAATGATGAGACATATACAAAAATAGGCTCACTGGCCTTTAACATATAGGCTCTCAGGCCTAATCATCACAAAATTGGTTCACTAGCCTATAAAACACAATATATACACAAAGGTTCCTTGGCCTCAAAATCACACACACTTAAGTTGTTGTGCGCAGTATCCTAGAATGTGCACACTTCTCCATTTTACTGCGCAATACATGCACACACTATACCATGGAAGGTGCATACAAAAATTATGTCAAACAACTCACCAGCTTAAGTACATTTGTATTTACATTTACAATTGGGTTCAGCCTAGGGATATTACAATCACTTTCTGCATAAATGGAGAAGTTGAAACTTGAAGGAAAAAAGAGCTATAGGAACAACCAAAATGCTGATAATAAGGGTAATTTCAGAAGACCCAATAATGCCCCTCATATCATCCAAAGAGATCAAAGAAATAGGGATAGGGATGATCAAAGAATCCAAGCCCCTCTCCAAAATAACCTTGTTACTGATGAAGAAGGAGGAGAAAAAGAAGGTAATCCTGAAATCCACTTTCTTGGTGACACCTCTTCATCTCCTCATTTAACCCAATCTGCATATGAAGAGTCCCTCATGGCTAGTCATTTAAATGAATTGAGAAAAGGATAAAGGACCAGTGGAAATCCAAATAGATACAACCTAAGGTCAACGAAGAAAGAAGGGAAGCCTAACATTTCTAATCACCCTACTAGAGAAGAGAATCCTGCTAAGAGTGTGGAAGCTAGTAGCAAAGAAAAAGAGACACAAAACCCCCAGGCAGTGGTGAAGAGCCCTACCCTAGAACTTAAGGAGATTTTGAAGCCTCCCACCTCTTTTAGTTTTGAGAATGAGATTCAAAAAATTAAGATCTCCGTACCTTTTTTGGAGCTAATTAAGAATGAGGAGTTTGTTGGCCCTTGGTTATGGAAGTATGCAAGGATCAAGGAAGAAAAGGGAGAATGTGAACTTCGCGGAAGACACAGTGACTGTTTCCAGGTCGAAGTGAACAAAAGAGAAGAAAAGATGGAGCGAAGACCGAGAAAGAAATTCGTTGGATGAGGAGATCGGAGATGATAGATAAGCAAGGAAGAAGGATCATGGGCAACTCAACAAGAGGAAAAATCCATCGATGGATGCTTTGGAGTACCGTGCAAGAAGAAAGGAAAGACAGGTTGGCGAAGCCCTGAAAACACGGGTCAAGTTGACCTAGGGTTTTGGTATCTAGGGTTTTGGACACCTAGGTTTCAACCTAAGGTTGTCGGTGAGCTATTGTAATGTATAAATAAAGGTTTAAAGGACTGGGGTCAGGTTGGTACTTTGGGTTGGTATGATATTGTTGTTGATCTATTTGTATTGTTGATGTAAGTAAGTATTGTATCGAGAGTGAGAAGTGATAAGGGTGAGAGAATCATGGTATTGTAAGAATCTTCAGCTGGGTGCAAAGATCAACCCTACAGCTGGGTGCATAGGGAGGGGAGAGGAAGAGAGGAGAAGAGAAGAGATCTGCTAGATAAGAGCGCAAATAATAACTATATGTTTTACCTTAATATATTATAGAATAGTTATGTGGACGTAGCCCTAGAGAGAGGCTGAACCACATATATTTTGTGTTGTGTGTGATTGATATTTTGTCTCTGTTATTGATATACTTTGATTGCATTACTGCTTTAGATCTGATAAGTAGATGTGTAGAGTAGATCTAAGTTGATAAGTGATTTATGAATGCTGTGTTTTTCTTGTGTTAGATCCACTTGATATTCCCTTCGGTTGTAGAGATATCTGTCTTGCAACCCCTCATAAATGTTTCGGGTGAGACTGCATCTTCTTCGCAGGTGTTGCCGAAAGGGCCAGTAGTTAGAGCTTGTTGGTGCGCCTTGGAGCTGAACCCTAGGTCTACCCCTATGCCAACAGAGTTTAAAGGGTAACTTTCCAAAATGCTGCATCTTGAACCTTCCTCTAATCCCACATATTCAGTCAACCTTCAAGATGAAAACCAAATGTCATACTAGGACCTTTGGTGGAGGATAGGGATGACTCTTCCCCTCCTTTCTATACATCATTAAACATTCATGATAAAGTACTGCACAACTATTTGATGGATTCAGGGGCATCTCATAATCTCATGCCTAAGACTGTCATGGATGATCTTGGGTTGGAGGTTGAAAAGACCTACCATGAACTATACTCATTTGATTCTAGGAAGGTGAAGTGTCTTGGGGTTATTAAAGACCTGGTTGTTTCCTTGTTCCAATTGTCATTGAAAAGTGTGGTCATGGATATTGTGGTGGTTGATGTCCCCCCTAAGTTTGGGATGCTCTTGTCTAGATATTGGATCAAAATACTAGGGGGAACTTTGCAGATGGACCTTTCATATGCCACCACTCCTATGTTTGGGGGAGAACATAGAAGGATGTATAGGGAAGCACAATTAGCCTACATCATCAGTGATAAAGCAAATCCTACCAACCACCCTATTTTTTCACTTGATACTGATTTAGGATATACTATGTTGCAGCTCATTGATGATCCTGTATCACCTAGTTAAATCAGAAAGGAACGTATTACCTCTGGTGAATATCCTCCTCCCAATACCTCTGTTTGGAAGATATTTTTTGATGGGGCCTCTTCTAGGGAGAGTGATGGTGATGGGGTAGTGTTTATTTCTCCTACCCAAGAGATCATATCTTTGTCCTTCAAGCTTGAATTTGAAACAACAAACAATGTGGTAGAATATGAGGCTCTTGTTTTGGGTCTGAGGGCTACTAAAGACATGAGGATTGAAGAGATAACACTGTTTGGAGATGCTGAGTTAATTGTTCATAAAGTCAAAAATATGTATCAAGATAAACACTCCAGGTTGAGGACCTACATAAATGAAGTCTGGGATCTTGTTGATAGTTTCCTCTTGGATTTTAATATATCATTTGTTCCAAGAGAGGAGAACACTATGGCAGATTCCTTGACTATCGCAACAAGTAATTTTAAGGTTCCTTTTCCCCAAAAACTCAAGTATGATGTGGAAGTAAAGTATAGACCCTCTGTACCTGAAAATGTCAAACATTGGAAGGTTTTTTAGGATGATATTGAAATAAAAATATTGCTTGAGATTGCGGATGAATTTTCTGCTTCACATATTGATCAAGATCAGGATACTAAAGAAAGGCCCCATATTGATATTTTTCTGAATAAAATTGTTAACCATCATATTGTTTAGTTACCCAGTAACCATATTCCAAAAGGAATAGACCCCTTGGAGAGATTGTTTGATAGAAATGATGTTGTTGTAAAGGTTAAAGGTTCAACTGAAAATGATGAGGTGACTGAATGTAATTTAGGTATAGACGAGGATCCAATGTATGTTAAGTTTTCTAGCAGCTTGTCAAAGGAACAAAGGGTTGAGTATGTTAAGATTTTAAGGGAGTTTTCTGATGTGTTTGCCTGGAAATACAAATATTTAAGAACATATGACACAAACATCATTGAACATAAAATCCTTTTGAAAGAGGAGACCAATCCTTTTAGGCAGAAGCTCAGACATATAAATCCCATGCTGCTGCCTATTATGGAAAAATAAGTGAAAAATATGTTGGATGCTCAGATCATCATTCCTTTGAGATATTCAAAATGGGTGGCTAAATTGGTGCTTGTGAGGAAGAAACATGGGGAAATTGGACTATGTGTTGATTTCAGGAATTTGAATAGAATCTCCAAAAAAGATAACTACCCCTTTCCAAAGATGGAGCACATTTTGCAGAATGTGATTGGGTCATCTAGGATGTCTATGATTGATGGTTTCTTTGGCTACAATTAGATCTCTGTCTTGACTGAAGATAAAGAGAAGACATCCTTCACTACTCCTTGGGGCACATTCATGTATGCTAAAATTCCCTTTGGATTGATGAATGCAGGAGAAACCTTTGAGCGAGCGATGGACATTGACTTTATTGGGGAGAAAGAAAAAATTGTTTTCATCTATCTAGATGACATTACAATGTTCTCAAATTCTGACAAATAGCATTGCCATCATTTGAAGAAGGTCTTCCTGAAGTGCATAAGGTTTGGTCTCTCTCTCAATCCTAAAAATCTTTGTTTCCTATGAAGGAAGGTAAGTTATTGGGGCACATTGTGTCAGCAGAAGGGGTAAGAATTGATCCAAGCAGAGTAGAGTCCATCTAGACCTTATCTTTTCCTAGATATAAGAAATAGGTTTAGTCTTTATTGGGTAAGATCAATTTTCTAAGAAGGTTCATCTCTAACTTTGATGAATTAGTGAAGTACATTACAACCATGCTTAGAAAGGGGATTGAGGTGAAATGGATTGTTGATTCTATAGATTCTTTTTACTAGATAAAAAAGGCCTTGACTGAAGCACCTGTGCTCATCAGCCTTGACTATTCCAAGGAGTTTTTGATATTTTCATTTGCCTCATTTGACAAATTGGCTGCTATTTTTCTACAAAAAAATACAAAGGGGTTAGAGTAGCCTATTTCCTTTTTCAGCATAACATTGAGGGATGGAGAAATGAGATATGATGTCATGGAAAAGCAGACTTATGATTTGTTCAAATCCCTCAAGGCTTTCAGAGTATATGTTATACATTCAAATATTGTTAAATATGTCCCTTCAACCTCAGTGAAAGATATATTGATATAGCCTGACATAGATGGGAAAAGGAGCAAGTGGATTGCTACAATCATGGAATTTGACCTTGAAATGAAACCCACTAAACTAGTGAAAGGCCAAGGTTTAGCCAGGTTGCTGGTTGAATCAAATTGTAAATCTTTAGGGGTTAATTCCATGAACATAAACTCAGAAAATCAACAAGTTGGGTTTGCTGATAAAAGCTCTCATGCCACACCCATTTCGACAGAATACACTTGGTATAAAGACATCATACATTTTCTACAGAAGTTGCGGCCTCCTAATGGATTGGAAAAGAACAAGGTGAGAGATTTGAAACTCAAAGAAATCAAATATTGTCTCATTGCTCAAGTTTTGTATTGGAAAGATCCTCTTGGAGTTCTTTTGAGATGTATAGATCCACAGGAGGCCCAAAGGGCCATAATTTATTTTCATGACAACTTATGTGGGGGCCATCATTTTTGGAGGGTCATAGCTTATAAGATCCTCAAATTTGGGTATTTATGACCTAGGATTTTTACTGATGTTTGTGAAAATATTAGAGCTTGTGTCAAATGCCAAAAGTTTTCTGAAAAGAAACAAATCAAATCTTTGCCTTTGAAACCTATGGTGGTTTCTGGACCTTTCAATAGTGGGGCCTTGACTTCATTGGAGAAATCCACCCAGCCTCAAGTGGTTAGCACAGGTGGATTTTGACTGCCACTGATTATTTCACCAAGTGGATAGAGGCCATTCCTACAAGGAATTCCTCCCACAAGGTAATCATTAGCTTCCTTGAAGACATCATGTCCAGATTTGGCTGTCCAAGTAGGATTGTTACTGACAATGTTACATCCTCCAAAGAGAAACCATTGACCAAGTTCTGTGAACAATATGGGATTACTTTAGTCCATTCCACTCCTTATTACCCCAAAGGAAAGGGTTTGATAGATTCCTCTAACAAGAGCCTCATAAAGATCATCAATAAATTGTTAGAAGACAACAAGAAATCATGGGATTCAAAGCTAAAATTTGCATTATGGGCTGATAAGATTATGAAAATGAGGTCACTTGGTGGTTACCCTTTTCAAATTGTATATGGGGTTGAGGATTTCTTTCCTACTCAACTCGCCTTTCCTGTGGCAAAATTCCTCCAGGACTACCAAGGAGAACCTGATGATATGGTCAGGAGGATACAACAACTGGTAGAAGTACAATAGAGCATGGAGCATCTACTTGATAAATCTCAGGACCATATATAGAAGATAAAATGAGCCTTTGACAAGAAGGTAAGCAAGGAATATTTTCAACTGGGTGATATAGTGCTCAAATGGGATGCACCCAAGCAAGACAAAGGAAAACATGGTAAATTCGAAGCCTTATGGATTAGACCTTTCAAGATTTATGAGGTATTTTCAAATAACACTTATAAATTGCAGAACTTGGAGGATTTCGATGTTTTTTGTGGCCCTATCAATGGGCACTTTCTAAAAAAATATTTTTCTTAAGCCATGATTGGCTTTCCATCCACTATAAATACCACTTTCACTTTTATTTCTGTTTGAATAATTGACCCCATGGCCCAAAATCTAAGGCACTGAAGCTGCTTGTTCTTGGAAGCTCATAGGGAGCATGCCATCCCTTGTGGAGCCAATGTTATCACATGAAATTGTCAAGGGTCGCAGGTGACTTCCACGAGCACAAGAAAATAGGTGGGTGTTGTTTTAAACAGTAGAGATCCCATGTGCAGTTCAATTTAGCTCCATCTCTAAGAGCGACTGGAAGGACGTTATAGTTGACAGGTGAATAAGTTTTAGCGAGGTCACTAAAATAGCAAGTGTTTCCAGATCGCAGGGCCATTCAAATCAATGACCATGCTTCATTTTGGTGCCGCAACATGCTCGGGTGTTAAAATCCTTGAGCGGGAAGAAATCTAAACCATGGTATTGTAGGAGAGCTACGTGGCGGAAGGTAGTGAGTTTCGGGCCCAAAAGCAGTGTGGGTCCAAACCACTTTCAACGACCCCAAAATCACATGCTCATTTAGCATCGAATCCAATAGCAGCACATGGCCACCCCCTAGTTGTCAAGCTTCATCCCGATCCCAAGGTGAAATCAATTAATGATCAAGGATTGGTAGTCGAAACCTCAGGTCACTTCATAATAGAAGGGATGGGGGTTCTGGTTGTGGAGACATAACTGTCAGCTCGAGGTACCATGATGGATGGTTTTTTCCTGCAGTCCCTTGCTGATATGATCTTGTGTCTGACAGAAGATACACACATAGTCTAACAGAAGGATGCACAGATGAAGAGCCTTGGTCATGATGGCTAGCTTGCGCTCCTAGAGGTTGTCCACTGTTGGGTATCAATATATCAGTTAAAGAATATGTTAGGGTCATCGATGGTTGAGTAGAGATCCCTATTTTGTAATAGTTTGATAGCAGAGTTGTTCTCTAGTTATGTATGAGACCTAAGACTTTCTCATTAATAGAAGTTAGTTTCTTTCATAATCTTGTTTCCTCTTGTGATGAAACACTCGTGCATGTATGATCCAAACGAGATGTTGTAGTAGTATTGTAATGGAGGTTTGATTATAATGTTGTTGTGATATATTTCAGTACCTTAAACTTAAGTTCAAGAGTTCTCTTGTGTCTGAGCTTTTTTACACCAAGTTGCTTGAAGTCCAGATGCTCATGAAAGACTTGTCCACTTTCCTCACTAAGTCTTCCTCCTTCTCACCTTTAACCTTAAACCACTGATGTAATTTAATGAGAACCTCATTTACTTATGCATTGCTAGCCTAGTTTTCTGTGTTAAAACATTCTTATGCTAAGCTTTGTCCATTTTACCTCAACTCATAAACCAACCTCCACAAACATTTTGATGGGTACTAGGATTATCCTCTTGCAATCTGAGGGTGACTCTTAGTGCTAACGAGATATTATTTGGGGAGGATTGGAGATGGAAACTCAAGATTTAGGTTGTGAGGCATGAAGAGTGAACTCTTGGGTGAGTTGCATTATAATGACAAGTCTTTGTTGATGTTTGTTGGTAAGTTTTTCATAGAAACAAATTCTCTTGAGTTCCCAGCTGAGAGATTCCTAGTTACCTGTGGCAGAGATACCTTGATAAATGAATGGGATGCCAGAGAGACTTAGATAAGTGAAGCGATGCATTTTTTGGGTTGGGTAGGTCAAGAGGAAGAGAGCTAGTGGAAAATTGATATAGACAGTCCAGGTCAGCATTCATTTCACTCTTGGTTGGAGCAAAGGTGCCAAATCAACAAAGCAAGGGTTGAGTCAGCTATCCTGAGGCACATTCCAACAAAGGGTTATTTAAAATCAAATGACCAAGTGGAAATCAATTGGAAAACTGATTGACAGTTTCAGATCCATATTCTTAGGCAATTATTGGGAAGCTAGTTAGCATGTGGCAGAAATCGGTGGAGCATCCCAATATTTTAGGAGCACAATAAACAAAAACGAAATCATATCATCAAATGAAGGATTCAATATATATTTTAAGGAAACAAGATGGGTTATAAATGGTAGTCAGAGGATATCCACATAGTACAAGTGGAAAATGACATATATGATCATTTCCAATCCAAGGAGTTTTGACCAACAACTTTCCATTTGTTCGAGACACATTGCAATTATGTTTAGATTTATTTTTATTTTAGAATTATTCAACGATTTTGTTTCCAACAAAATAGGAATAATTAGTTTATTGCAAAGTCTATAAAAAATATGAAATTGTAATAAGCATGGGTTCAAGAGTTGAGTAAGAATATTGTTGGTTTTTGTAATATTTTCTGAATATTAATGAAAGGTTGGAAGACATTTTCTTGAAGCGTTTTCTTAGAGGTTCTTGTGTTCATCTATTGTATTATGTGCTCCTAGTGTATGTTCTCTCTTTCTTTGTTTCCATTAAATGTATTATTCTATGTTTGAATGAGAAAGTATTGATGCATAAATCATTTTCATATGCACTGTATCTATCTTGTTTCAAATATTCATTTTTAGAATGATACGTTTATGCAGAATTCATCTAAGATGGATGGTATGAGTGAATTTGAATGTTTTGTTTTTCATCTATCCATATTTTAATATTTTATGTCTAGCAATAGTTGGTTGTCTGGTCTCTAAGATTAAAAGTTTTCTGCCAAGTTCTGAAAACCTTGATTTGATCTCCCTTATGACTCCATACCCAATATATATTCCTCTAAGCCATACTAACCATTTCATACTCTTTTATTCTCATAGAACCTAACCATTGTACTGATTGAAAAACTGATAGGGGAGAGCCTTCTCTGGACCGACAAAAGGCTAGACTCCAGTCTGAAAGTAGGTTTGTGGTTACCTATGATATTTTCTATTGCATACAAGAAAATTTCAGAGTTATAATAGATCCAACGACCAAGGTCACTCTCTGACCGAATAAACTTCTCTGATTCACTCTCGGAGTTCCTCCTTTTAGAGTGCATCCTTTCAGGAATACTCTGAATAGTACCCCTCTAAAGGTCGGTCATGATTTCCAATCCCATGGATCAAGAGATAGAATTAGGACACCTATCCCCATATACTCCTAATGCATAGGGTCTATGATAAATCCTTTTTGCGAGTAATAAGTCGAAAAGTGTCACCTGTTAGACCAAGATGGTTCCTACTTGTCATCATGACATCATGCTCCCTCCTTATTCCGCTTACAAAAAATATCAATGATCGACAGTGGAGGTTTCTCTAGACATTACACTGATCAACGAGCTATATTATTACTTGGAGTCCCCTTCATCGGAGTCACACTACAACCCAGTGTCGAAACGCTCTGATGGCTCATTCTTGACTGATGTACAAGATATCCTTGCCTTTCATCCTCCGATGGCTCAACAACTACTGATAACTCAGGCTAATGACATATTTTTTCTTATGATCACAACCCGATTAACAATATAAATTTTCTCACTATGATGATCCAATGAATACTATCCATTCCATCTTAAAGAAAGGGTTCATTTCTAGGTAACCATCTGATTTAGGACTTGGAAGGTCAGTGATTTATTCCAAGTCCTAACTAATACTTACCAAGCTTACAAGAACTCTGCAATCCATTTTTCAATTTGACTAAGGCATTCACTCCTTACCATTTGGGTGACAGTTTGCATTCTAAAAACATTCAATTTCAATGGTACAAGGTTTCATAGGAATCAATTCCATTTGAATGAAAAAGGTCTTCCACCAAGCATTGAGGAAATTTGACATCCATCTCGAGGTACCTCTGGCTTTACTCCCAATGTGATTTTCTTGGCTTAAAAGATTCCCAATTCAAGGAATTTTTTTCAAGGCTATCCCTACAATCAGTATTTCTCACACATCTCAGAGGGATCAATCATTTATTTATTGGAATTACTAGTCTCTACTCAAAACCATACAAGGTTCATGAATACTCTGGTGTGCCTAAATTACTCATTTTACAATGTGGGAATTGGCACATAATACATGGATTCCTTTCAGATTGTATAGGAATATCTAGCCATTCAAGACAACATTCACATAAAATAATCCTTAATTTTAGTCCATCATTACTCAAGTTCTCAGACTTGCATTGAAACAACCAGTCTAGTAATCAACAAGCATACACATTCTTTCATACAAATATAAACATCCAACCATTTCATTTCAATTACATAGGGTGTAGGGATACTTATCTATTACAATTGGTGACCAACCAACTCACTGTGGGTGTTTGCCTTTCCACCCAATTGTAGGCTTAGATGCAATGATTCTCTACATTTTGGATACCGCTGTTCCAAGCCATGATACCACCAGGGAGATCTCTCTTAGGTTCTTAGGGAGTTTTTGGGTAGATGAGGGTTTCCCCACTCTTAGTAACATGTCCTTTTTCATACGCCTAGCCCAAGCCTAGTCGAGGTTTATTAGATTCCATTGAAGCATCAAGTTCACAACCTGTCTCTTGGGTTGAGGCCCTAGAATTTGTTTTCGATCTTCCCCAAAAATCCATCTTTTCCATTCTCACCCCCCTATCTTCCTACAATTTTCTATTTTTCTTACACGCCTAGCTTGGGAAGGTTCTCAACCTGTCATTCTATTTCTTCTGTCAGAAGGGAACTCCTAGGTTAATCATGGGAACCCATGGTGATATTTATCATAGTTCTCTAGTTAATAAATTCTTGTCCTTTATGGCATCATTCCATACTTCCATTCATTGGGTTGGTTGGGTTGTTAAACTACCACCACCACAACCCCCCCCTCCCCCCCCTCCTTCATTAATTGATTTTCCTTGAAATTGGGGATAAGGGAAATAATATGAATACTTCCAAATTAAATATTTTAGAAAGGAGGCTTGGTGCCCTTTAGCTTAATAGAACCCCCTATCATTCATGTAGTGATATCATGGCCAATAATTTTAAGGATTCACCCCCATAGTCAATTGTTGTCAGTTACAATTAAACGATAACATAGTTACAATATTTGCATGTCGTTTCATGGAAACCACTAATTATGATTAATTACAAGATGGGGGAAACATGGGTGTTACAATAGAGACAGTGAGAAGTTTGAATACTAAAATTTAGACCTATAGGGGTGATAATGAGAAGTTCATTAGAGCACATGAGAAGCAAAGGGAGTTGAATGTAGTACTGCTACAAAGATTGTATGCAATACAAAATCATTTTCTACAAGGGCCAGCTGACTGTGATGTAGGAATAATTCATTATAGGAAGCTACAAAGTCCATCAAAAATCCAAAATCACGCGCCAACAGTAAAAAACACAGGGAAAAATTACTCAAGGAAAAGGCAGACGAATTCCAAGAGGAACACATCTAGTGAGGACTTTTCAACATATTCCACCAATGAGAAGACCACCACTTATGAAATACTATCCAACAATGATATTGGTTCAAGAATCCATAAGAAAATAAGGAATATATACTCCAGGAGTTCCCTATATGAGGAATTCAAGAAGGAAAAACCACCCAAATTTGATGTCAAAATCAAGAAAGGTTAGGATGAAGAGGCATGGCTACTAGGATTAAAGAAATATTTTCTAGTGCACAACTATTCTAGGAACATGAAGGTGAGAGTGGCCATATTTAACTTAATGGAGGAAATTCCATTTGGTGGGAATACCTTAATAATGTCAAGGGACTCAATGAAAGGAAGTTGACTTCGAAGCAGTTTGAGAAATATTTTAGGAAGATGTATCTGTCGAACATATACTATGATGGAAAAAACAAGGAGTTCCATGAAATCAAGTTGGGGCAACTCACCATGGATGATTATGTCAAAAGGTTCTTAGAAATATTGAGGTATGCCCCATATATCAAATATTATAAGGTAAAGATACAATGCCTTCTCAGTGGATTTCCACAATCCTTTTATGACATAATTGAATTTGATGAACCCAAGACACTTGATGACACCATTTGAAAATATAAGTATTTTTATAAGCAATCAAAGCATAGGTAGGAACCTTACAAGGATTGGAAAATGAAGGATAAGGATATATTTAAAAAAAAATCATTTAAATCACCTCAATATAAAAATATGATAAAGAGTGCCCAATCCGGTTATCTAACTAAAATCATGCATAAACAAAATTATCCCACTCGAAGTGGAAATATGCTAGGAGAACCCACAAATAAAAATATAGAAAATAAGAAGAAAGGATCACTAAAATGTTGTGGGTGTGGAGGAGAATGTTGGTCTCTAAATATGTCTAAAAACAACCTTAGTTTAACATTAATTTATCAACCCGAGGATTTGTCTTTTATCTCAAAGAATATCGGCAAAGTCTATGTAGATAGCTCATAGAGGCTTAAATCATGTAGTGAAAAAAAATCTGAGTTTATCAACAATCAAGTTCCTCAAACATTCATTAAAGATTCTAGGAATTGAAATCTAAAGTTGTGCAATGGAAAGGAACTAATTAATCTATTGAATTCATTTTAAGAGAAGTAATTGAATATAAATAAAGACTTGCAGAAATGACTATTATTATGAATCAAATTGTTGGAAAGAAAAAGGCAAATTACTCTATCTATGGAAAGAAACAAAGACTGTAATCTAATCGAAAAGAGACAACAATCGTACTTCTATTGAAAGGAACAACAACTATATTCTAATGGAAAGGAACAACAAATGTAAACTAAGTAAAAGGAACAACAAATGTAAACTAAGTAAAAGGAACAACAAGTGTGAACTTATGAGGAACTATCACACATCAAATCTCAGTAATGGGAATTGGAACAACAATAATCTAATGCTTAAGGAATATCTATCTCTTGCAATTGACATAAAATCATCAACACACTTATGCATTCATTTAACTTCTGTAAAAGAGAATCGAATCACAAAACATAAATTGAACTGATACAATTACAGGTCGAACAATAGCTCCTTCAAACTGGGCCCTTGGTCCTTAAAAGCACTGCTATTTGAAATTCATTATATAGAAATGGTAAAACCGCTCAACACTTTTATTTATTTCATAGCTGGTACAACATTTTACAAAAACTGCTAACGCATAGCAATTCTAACTTCTGAGTTCTTGGATGCAATTCTTCTATATCTTTTCAAGATCTATTTACCCCTTATATATTACAATAATCTGGGTAAATTAAGCTATCCCGAGGATTGCTTTACTATTATAAAGTTACAATATAACAAACTTGATCATATTCAAAATTGCCTTGTGCCATAAAGTCTTCAACCTTCAATAGCTTGCGTATCTTCAAGATTTCCTTTGCTATCTTGGGTTTGACAATATTTAACCAATCCTGTAATAAAACCAGACAATTCCAATCATATTTTAGGATCTATGTAATCTAACTTCAACAATAATGCTAAAGAGTATATTGTTCATTTTCTATTCTATTTGCTCCTAAATAATCGAAAAGTCAATCAAGATGATATCATGAAATGTGAGAAAAAAGAAGATATTTATACCTTTTTCATAACCTAACGTACCCCCTAGTTTACCTTCTTGCATGTCCTCATGCAAGCTGAGATCTTACATGTAAAGCAGTAATGTTGTAAGGTGGAAAGGTTGGTTCACCAGGCTTTCTGAACCCATTGCTTCTTTTGAGTTCTCCAAAAGAAACATCCTCCCTTTTCTTGTTAATTTGATAATATTTCTGGTAACTTTCTGGAGGGAACCAGATGATAGGGGGATTATATCTGCACCCAATCCAAGCAGGTCCTTCCTCTTGGAGAAATCTAGAATACCTCTCTATTTTGTAGGTAGTTTCAAAGAAATTCCTGTACCCAAAGGGTTCCCTACTCTTTACTTCACTAGAGGATGCATCCCATCTTAATTTAGAAGTAGAAATAGCTTCCTCCTTAAGCTCCCTAAAATGAGTGATACTTGAACGTATAACCTGTATATGGATAGGGGCTAAGGAGTCTACGACCCCCCCTCTTTTCATAAAGGTTTTATGTCACATAATGGTTGGAAAGGACTTTGGAGGTTCTCCCCTAACCCAAAGATCTATCCCAACTTCCCTCTTTAGGAAGGTTTTATGAGATTTACCCCATCTGACTTGGTTCTGAGTAAATGACAGAAATGTCTGCAACTGTATGTCACCTATGAATGGGCCAGGGTTATCTTCCCCTTTTTCTTCCAGAATGAAATTATGAAAGTACAATTCACACAAAAAGTATTGTACCTTTTCGTCCTGCTCTCTGAAACATGAAATAAACTCAGGTACAGTGGAAAATGAAATAGGTTTACCTGCTCTGATGGCCTTCACTCTTAATAATAGATATCGTTCCAATAAGAATAAAGTGTAATTGGTGGCAGGGGCTCTGCAATTAATAGCATCAGAGTAGACATCATAGATTTCTTTGATTTGCTCCAAATATTTTTCTAATTGGGTTTGCACCTTTTTATCTTCCCTTGGGCTCTGGTGAGCGCAACATAGGTCTCACTCTCTGTTGTTGTCATGTCCTTCAATTTTTTAACAATATTTTGATGTTCAACCCTAGTGACCATCTCATCTTGGAGTTGAGCCAATGCTCGCTGGGCTTTTCCTAGCTCTGCCTATAGTTTATCAATGGTGACACCCTGTGCTTGAGATTGGGATGCTTGGTATTCTTCCATAGTACCCATATCTTCCTTGGATTGAGTTAATGCTTGTTGGACCTGTTATCACTCCAAGAAACCCTTTGTGGTTGCAGACCAAAGGTGCTTGGTAACTTAAGAAATAAATGTTTTTTGTATTTTGTAAAGGTGGATCAATGGGATAACTCAATTCAACTTATGGCATTCAGACATCAAATGATA
>ML820124.1:45212-59172 GCA_009831015.1 Picea engelmannii
ATATGTGGGATAATCCCCAAGAATGAGGTCAATCCCAGATTTCATGATCTCTTTCTCTTGTTGACTGTTGGTGAAGTGAAGCACAGCCTCCCAAGGCTGACTAGTGACTCTTCCAAGAGGCAAAATTTGAATTTGCTGAGGTGGCAGAATACCCTGTTTTTTAGTTCAAATGAAATTGCCCATATACCTTTGAAATCGTTTTTTTTCTTCATCATATATCAAAAATGAATGCTGGAGTGAGTGGGATAATTCATAAAACAGGCATTGGAAAAGGTTTCATCTCATTATGCTTAAAAAATTCATGATCTGGGCGAAATTTTGAAAATTCTGGTTAAAACAGGCTTTCGGTGGTTGACTGGAACAGTTCCTGGGTAATTTAACCACCGAAAGTCAGAATTTTCAGAAAAACTGCCTTTGGGAAAAATCAATTTTCTCAGCCATGGAATATCCATTTCGCACGTTCCAATAGTCGATCGACATCTATAGATCATAAGCTTTCCAATGGTACAATCAGATTTGGATTTGGTGCTAGGGAAGCTAGTCAAAATTTCCCTACAAGATTAGGCATATTTCCTTCAAAAATGCTGGTGCGTTTTTGGTAGTTAACAGGACCTATGTAAGTTCTACTTCCATTCTGTCCATAATAGCACTTTGTTTCTGCAACTGGAGTGCTTGGTGCTCTTCTATAGTTAGTAATTCATTTCTGTTTTGAGCCAGGGTTTGTTGAGACTGCATCAATTCTTCCTCCAATCTTCTGATGGTAGCATTCTTCTCAAGGAGTTGAGCTATTTCCTCTAATAATGGGGAATCTATCTGCACCTCATCATCAATTGTTTATGTAGCTGTCATATTTTCCCGTGTCTGTTGTATCCCTACAAAATTTGTACTGACTTCTTCTTTAGGAAGAGGGTTTCTTCCTTACACTTTGGCCCTTTTGTTCTTCTTTCTTCCGTGGGCCTTATCTTCTTGTTCTAACTTTTTTCTCAATTCCTTAATAATTTCCTTGAGTTTACCCACCGTCTAGTTCAATACTTTAGCCTTCTTATCCTTTTTCTTCAACAATTTGTTTTCCTTTTCTAACCTTCTAATTTTCTTATGGCTCTTGGCTGATTTTTGTTTATGAGAGGTCTCAAGGTCTTCTTCATTCTGGCCAACAGATGGTTGTTCCTCTATTCCTTCCAAATGTTTTGTCTTTCCAAGAGGGCTTCTTATTTCAAGATGAGGTTCTTCCTGTATTGTGTCCTCTGGAAAAGACATTTCAATATCAAGAAAATATTCAACTAGTTTTGAAGAGGAGGCTTGTTCTGGGCATTTTTCTGGATTATTTGTGCCTCTTTCAATTGAGGTTCCCAAGCTTCCCAGAACCTGGGCTATTTATACCTCATAGCTCTTCAAAAATTGTTCTGTGAGATGCTCTAATGCCGGTTGGGTGTCTTCCAGATCATTCCTTGGTGATGTCTATTGTGCTTACCCAATTTCTTGAACATTCTCTCATGGAGACTGTTCTGTAGAATTCTAAAGTTCTTCAGGATGTTTTGTTGTACCCTGAATTGCTTCAGTTGTTTCCTGAATTCATTTGCTTCTTCTCCTTGTCTGAATGATGGTTTTAGGGACAGTTGTTGCTCTCTTCCTCTTTTTCGTTAATGCCTCTGTTTGTGAGGTTTGGGCCTCTATGATTTGGGCAGGGTCTACCTCAGCTTCAGTTTGAGGAGATGGGATTTCTCTTTGGGCAGTAGTCTCCTCTGCTTGTCTATCTTCAATTTTCTGTGGTGGTTTTTCCTGGCATAATTCAGGCTGCTCCAGTTGTGGAGGTCTATTGGCCTCAATCAGGTTATCCCAGGTCAATAGAGTTTGACTAGTGATTTATTTTTTATCAGTTTAACTAATTTGTAGTGACTGATAACAGTAATAAGGTCCTTGGATTTTTGAGTTATTAAGGAAACCTCATGTAATATGGCATTCAAAAAGAAAGGTAGATTAAGTGCTAACCGTTGTTTTAAATCTGCCAGTAGTTTGAGGTGGTGAGGTCGAATTACGTCATATCATCCATCACAGGTGATGTACCACTGAATTATCTCTACCAGTTCCTTCCATGGTTCTCTGAGGGTACTAGGATTAAGTCCCTTTCCCGTCTTATCCAATTATTCCCCAGGGTCTGTGAAAGTTTCCACAGCTTCCTTTAGTGCTGTGTATCTTCTTGTCCATTAAATTCCCATGGTAGGGAGGCCTGTGACCTTTGCTAAGATTTCTGGGGTGACTAAGATTTGTATGCCTTGCACCATAGAGATTTCTCCCTATAGATTCTGAAAGAATTCAAGTGTGACATTCGTGTCATATCCTTGCAGACGATTGAAGTACTCCGTCCACCCCAGTCGGTGCAGGATGTCTCTTGCCTGATCTGTAACCTGTAGTAAAGTTGGATCCCTGCGCACACCTCTGCCACCCATTTTGTGAGAAAATGTGGACGACTATCGTTCCTGGTAGTAGACTTGGTTAGACCAACTTGGAGGAAAAATTACTAAAAATAACAAATATCAGAGACAATAAATGTTTACAAATGTGGGTATTTATTACAATCATTACTATCTTTATAGAGAAGCATGTCGAGCGTCGACTCCCCTCATTAATATGAAGGTCGAGCTCAAATGCTAGTGTAGGGGAAAGTAATGAGTGTAGGTATTGATGGTGAGAAGTAATGATTGTACTGTTGTCACCAATGGATATCAATGATTTATTTTCAAACAACATATTTTAACGGTAATCATTAAATGTTAGTCCTCTTTTGTGGAATTGAAATATACCTATACTCAAAAGAATTCTTTAAGGATACATATGACGAATAAATTAAATCTGTTCATTTAAATTATATCCCACATATCATAATGTTGTTACTTTTCCATTTTATTGAATACAATCGAAATGATAGTCACGTTGTTGAGTGAAGGAAATCTAGACACACGCAGAAACTTGGCGTTTAAGGTAACTTCCATACCACAGGCAGAGCCACTGTTGCCAGCAGGCGTCCATAGCCTCGACAAGGTTGCCTTTTAACCCTTAGATGAGCCTGTATCCTTGATAATTATTTGAATCGTCTTTTCCAAAATGACCATTATCCTGGTTTGGTAGCCAGATAGTGATAATGCCACTCACTAGATTGTAACTTAGGTGAACAAGCCGTCTTGTGATGAGACCCCTTGTCCCTTGACTAGAAGATGTCAGAGGCCATTGCCCCGGTGTGGTAGCTATAGTGGAAATGTCACTTAGGTTATTATCCTATGATCGTAGTAGGTTGGCTCATGATGAGACCCCCTATTCTTTTTGAAATTTTTTATTTTATTTTATTTTTATTTTTATTTTATTTTTATTTTTATTTTATTTAAGTTTTTCCAGAAAAAAAAGAACATTATCCTGGTTTGGTATCCAAATGATGATAATTCCACTCACTAGAATGTAACTTAAGTGAACAAGTCAGCTAGTGATGAGACCTCTTGTCCTTTGACAAAAGAAAATGTCAAAGGCCATTGCCCTGGTGTGGTAGCCATAGTGGGAATGTCACTTAGGTTAGTATCCAATGATCATGGTAGGTTGGCTCGTGATGAGACCCCCTATTCTTTGTGGGAAAAGAAATAAATTTTATTGATTTTTTTGTTTTTTATTTTTTTAAGTGTATGAAGGGAGGCTCATCTACTCCTTAAGAGTAAGGGATGGCGTAAAGAAGTGTAAGGATGTCGAGTAAAAGTGTGCCATAGACTCCTTATTAATTATAAAGGCGAGATATCATTTAAGTGTATTTGTATGTATATGGTGGTTACAGGTTATGAACAAGGTTTAAGATATTTCAATGAAAGTGATCAAAAAAAACAATTTGTTAAGGTATGGGAGATAGTCCACAAAATAATGATAGATCGTTAGAAATAATGCTGGTGAAATTTATTTGGTGAAATTTATTTGGTGAAATTTGTACTCCAAAGGAAAGGTTTAGCGTTTTATCAGCAATGTAGGGAAGGAATGGAAAAATGAACAACAGGTGTGCAAAGGAACAACGGGCACGAAAAATGAACGACAATTGTTCCATTCAAAGGAACAACAAGCGTGCAAAAGGAACAACAATTGTTTCGTTCAAAGGAACAACAGGCGCGCAAAATGGAACAACAATTTTTTCGTTCAAAGGAACAATAGGCACACAAAAGGAACAACAATTAGTCTGTTCAAAGGAACAACAGGCGCGCAAAAAGGAACAACAATTTTTCCATTCAAAGAAACAACAGGCGCGCAAAAAGGAACAACAATTTTTCCATTCAAAGGAACAACATGCACGCAAAAGGAACAACAATTGTTCCATTCAAAGGAACAATAGGTGCGCAAAAGGAACGACAATTGTTCCGTTCAAAGGAACAACAAGCACGCAAAAGGAACAACAATTGTTCTGTTTTTAACCATCTGAATAGGTAATTTTTAGAAACCTGGAAATGTGTTTTGCTTGAATCCAAGGTTGATTAGTCATCAACTAAATTCATTTATGAGTTGGTTTATTTCAAAATTAAGTAGTGGATGGTTTGTTAATGTTATGAATTTCATTATAGTTGCCCAATTACTGTTGCTGAATCTTGACACATTCATTTTTCTGCGAAAGACAGGGTTTGGGTGATGAGGTGAAGCAAGAGTTCGGAACAGAAAAGAGTGCTAATTGAGTTTATTACAGTTATCCTCCCTAGTTCTGATTTTCTCGAATGAATGTAAAAAATAATAAAAAAACTAAATAAAATCTACAGAAAACAAAATTATATACAATATGTACAGTGTCAACAAAATTCAACATTTATGGAGTTGGGGTGGCTGGATTACCTTCCCAGCCAACCAAAATTCGAACGGTAGGATCCTTACTTACTTACTAGTAGAGAGATGCCTTTGAGGGCGACTGATGATAGAGTCATAGCCGGTGTCCAATGAACCGAAATGGAGATCCGGACCTGTCGATGGTACTTAACATGACTGTTCCATTATCATAGACTTCATTGATTTCGTATGGTCCTAGCCACCGTGTTTGTAATTTTTCCGGAAAATCCTGAAATCTGGAATCATAGAGGAGCGCCCAATCACCTTTTTTAAATGTTTTTTTCTTGATATGCTTGTCTTGCGAGGTCATCCTCTGTTGCTGAATAAAGGTTGTGCACTCTACAAAAGACATGTGTGCTTCATCCAATTTGTTGAGTTGTTGAAGGCGTTGTTTATGTGCTTTTGTAAGATCTAGTCTGATTTCCTAGGCCATACTTAGAGTCTTGATTTCAAACTTGATTGGGAAGATGGGTTGTTTTCCATAGACTAAATTATAAGGAGAGTATCTAGTGGTATTATTCCATGTTGTGCGGTAATCCCATAAGGCATTTGGGAGCTCAAAAGCCCAATTCTGTCTGTTTGTTGAGACATTCTTTGTCAGGATTTCCTCCAGGACTTTATTGGTGCTTTCCACTTGCCCATTTTCTTGTGGATGGTACGGAGAAGTAATTCTGTGTTTGAAATGATAATTATCCAGGGTGGTGGTAATTCTATGAGCTGTAAATTGTGACCCCCCATCAGTAATTACCTTTCTTGGTAGTCCATAGCATACAAATAATTTAAAAAGAAATTTGATGACTACTTCTTTTGTTGAATTTGGTAAGGCTTCTGCCTCTACCCATTTAGTCATGTAGTCCATTGCAACTAGAATATAGGCCTTCTGATTTGACTTTGGATTGAAGGGGCCAATGAAGTCTACTGCCCATCTCTCAAATGGTTCTGCAACTATTTTTGCTTTCAAAGGCATTTCATCAACCTGACCTGGTTTTACCATTCGTTGACAACTATCGTAGGTCTGGACATATTTCTTTGCATATTTGAATATTGAGGGCCAATAATAGCCCATATGCAAAATTTTGTGTCCAGTCATGCGATATGCAAAATGCCCACCATAGGGCTCATCATGTCTGACCTTTAGTATGTTGTAGATTTCTTCATCTCGTATGCATCTGCAGATCTGGAGATCATCTCCTGTATGGAAGAGATAACCGTTGATCCAGGCGAATCATGCGCTACGATGGACGATCAGTTTTCTTTCCCTAGATGAAAGATGTGCCAGTAATCTTCCAGCTGCCAGGTAATTTTCCACATCAGCGTACCAAGGTGTCTTTGTAGTAACGACAAATAGATGCTCGTCTGGAAATCAATCTTCGACTGTTAAGGAGTCGTTTGTTTTGGGTATGCGGGATAGGAAGTCTGTGACAAGATTTTCTCTCCTGGGTCGATCTTTGATGGTGATATCAAATTCCTGCAATAGAAACAACCATCGAGTGACCCATCCATTAGTAATTGGTTTATTAGTTAGATATCTGATAGAAGAATGATTAGTATATAGAATGACCGGATAGCCTGTTATATAATGACGAAATTTATTGATGGCATGTATAACAGCTAAAAACGCTTTCTCTGTTACTGTATAATTAAGTTCAGTAGGATTAAGATTCTTTCTAATAAAATAAATGGCATAGGGTTTCTTGTCCTCCTCCTATCTAAGGATAGTGCCTATGGCAATATCTAATGCATTGATGGAGATGTGAAATGGTATTTTCCAATTTTCCCCCCTTAACACCGGTGCTGTCAAGATCAACTTCTTGAGTCTTGCAAATGCCAAATCACACTTGTCAGACTAATGAAATTCTACATTACCAGTCAAAGAATGTAAAGGTGCAATGGTTCTTGAATTTTTTTCCATAAATCTATGATAGTATCCTGAAGTGCCAAGGAAACTACGTACCTCAGTTTGTGTGTGGTGTAGGCAGATTAAGGATTACTTCTATTTTTGCTGGATCTACACTAATTCCATCTACAGAGATATAATTCCCTAGTACCACACCTTCTATCATCATCATTGGACACTTTTCATGGCTTAAACATAACCTGGTCACAATGCACCACTCTAGTATTTTCTCCAGGTTATTTAGTGCTTGATTGAAGTCATCTCCATAAGGAGTGAAATCATCCATATAAACTTCAAGTCCTTCGCTGATCAAATCATTGAATATGCTCAGAATGGCCCTTTGAAAAGTGGCTGGGGAATTATAAAGTGCAAAGGGTAATACTCTGTATGAAAAAGTTCCCCAGGGGAATGTGAATGTAGTTTTATCTTGATCTTGTGGGGAAATCTGAATCTGATTGTACCCACTAAAACCATCTAGGAAAGAAAATAATCCAAAGTATCCAGGACCTAATCAATGAAAGGCAAAGGGAAGTGGTATTTTTGAGTGGCTTTGTTAAGTTCCCCGTAGTCAACGCAGATTTGCCATTTCCCATTTTTCTTTGGGATGATCACTAATGGGTAAACCCATCGACTATCTGAGATGGGATATATAAAATCTATGTCCAACAGCTTTTGTAATTATTCTTTAACGATATCCCTGAGGTGAGGATTAAATCTTCTCTATGGCTATCGGATAGGTCGTGCATCTTTTTCAACATAAATGTGGTGTGTGCAGGGTTGCGGATCAATACCTTTCATATCAGAATATTCCCATGCAAAAGCTTGCTGGTATTTGGAAAGGACTTGAGTTAGATTTTGTTGTTGTTGTCCATCTAAATTGGCATTGATGTTTAGATACCTCCCTGGTGCAATCTCAATGGGTTTGCTATTATGAACGGATGTAGTTGGAATTTGTTGTTCCATTAAATCTTCCAATAGGTCTCTCTGTGCTTCATAGTCTAGAATAACTTGGAGCATCTGGTAGGTCGGGCTTCTCATGGTGGCTAGACTATTGATAAACCCACTGATTACGTCATCCTCTAGCTGGTTTTTAAGTCTGAGGGCTTCTTCCTGCGTCAGATGGGCTCATAAATCCCTCTCGAGGTATCACAGTGGTGGAAATTGTGGATATACAAAAGTTGGACTTGGTTTAGTAGGAGGATATAAAATGAGGTTCTTTGTGATACCCCCTCTAGTGATTGTCATATTACCCGCTCGACATCCTATGTACACATATGCTGTTGCAAGCCATGGCCTGCCCAATATCAATGGATGCCCTTCAAGTCCACTTTTTGGGTTGATGATGAGGAAGTCCGCTGGATATTCCCAAGAGTCGACGGAGATGGCTATATCATGTAATGTGCCAACTGGTCGAACTATCGATCGATATACCAACTGCACCATTATTGTGGTGGGTTCGAAGGAGTTAAAACCCAGGGTATTGCAGGTTTCCATAGTCAAGATGTTTATGGATGCTCCCAAATAAACTAGTGTATTGGGAAAAAAACAGCCTTGGATCTGAACTGTCACTATGGGATTCCCCGGATCTGCATATTTTACTAATTCTTGTCTACCTAAAATTATATCACACAAGGCTCCTACCACGCGGACTGTTGATGATGGATTTTTAATTTTTTCTGACAGGCTTTCTCCCACATAGCTCCTTGATCGTTTTTGTGTAGAATGGGATGTCCTGAAGATCTTGCAGGAGTGGAATCTTGATATATAAATTCTCGAGCTCCCCTACAATGTTGAAGTTGGGATATACGGTAGGTTTTTCCATCATCAATCTTTCGGGGAATGGATGGGAGGGTGTTGCATCCTTATCAGGATCTTGCAATTCGACTGTGTTTCCCCCTTGCTCAATTTATTCTATTATTACCACAACGAAGGTGTTATTGCTGGTTGTTTTTCACTCTCCTGCTCTTGAAAAATGTTATTTTCTTCAGTAGAGATTATTCGTCCCAATCTCAACCGTAGTTCACTACACCCTACCAAGCTGGTCTCTCCTTCCCCATTCTCCATAATATGGATGAGATGAGTCAGTCTGTTATTTGGATTTGGGTGAGGCTAGGCTGGTAGTTGAGGGCGTAATTGTGATTTTAGATTTTGGGGCAATTGGAGTGGTGCTTGTAGCGTAGGCTGAGTTTGAGGGGCCATCTCCATGGGTTGTTTGTTTACCCCCATGGGGCGCTGCCAATTCTGATTCCAATTTGGGTTTTGGGTAGTCATGTTGGGCCACTGTGAAGGGTAGATGTTGTTGTTTGAGTTTTTCCAGGATGAGGTGGGATATTGTGAGTTAGGCCAAGTGGAAATTGTAGTTGGCTGATTCTGCCAGGCAAGATTTGCAGCGGGCTAGTTTTGCCGAGTGGGATTTGCAGGTGGGTATTGTTGTGGCTGCCAGTTCTGATTACGGCTGACCCTACCATGTGCTACCAGGATCTTGCTGTTGATTATACTGTCCAGAGAAGAAAGAGGAAGGGTCCTGCAGTGTATTTGGAGGTCGATTATGCCATTAACGACGTTGAGCCATCAGATATAATGGCTCCATTTCTTCTTCTGCCTCTCTAAAGAAAGATTTCAGTCTAGGAAGTGATGGGAATTGTTCCATTTCATGATCCTTGGCGCAGATAGCGCAAACCCGGACCACATCTAAAGGGAAATCCCTTGGACCATGTTTTCTTCTGCACCTATGGCAAAATATGGCCAATGGTTGTTTTGCTTCTGTTTTTTTTTGTTTGGCCTACAATACATCCAATTGCGTATTCAGAGTGCTTGAAATATATTTTTTGAAGTTTTCTAAGAGATTACCAACATCAGCTCGCGTAACACCCCCACTGGTAATATTGCTATTTCTGGTGAGGGGGATACACATCCCTGATCTAGTCCGTGAGCTTCCTCTTGATCACCTGATGCACAATAGGACAATGTCATCATAAGTTTCTTGATAAATTTCACCCTTCGCCATTAAATTCAACATTTCTACCCATTCATCTTTCATACCCTTAATCAGGGTTTCCTTAAGTACTTCACCTGGTAACGTGCCATAGGGTGATCTTTGTAAATTATATTGAAATATCTCGATATATTCTTCTAATGATTCATTTTCTTTTGCAATCATTTGAAATATTTCATCTTTTAAGTCTCTGGTTCTACAATAATCCCGATATTTTGTCAAGAAGGCCTGTTTCATCCCATCCCATGAGTTTATAGTTCCTCCCCCTAATCCCATGAACCGATGTAGAGCTACTCCTTTCAAAGTGGAGGGGAAAAATTTTAATTTTTGGGGTTCAGAGGTGTAATCATACCCTCTACATAGGACATCAAATTCAAATAAGAATGTGTCTGGGTCTTCTGAGATTAATCCATGAAAGGTTGGCAGGTTTTGTAGGGGAATTGACTTCAAGGGGGCATTGGCGATTGGATCAACTATCAGATATTCCAAAGTGGAAGTCTGGGGACGTTGTGGATTTGGTTGTGCCATTTGATCGAAAATATGCCAGAAATCTTCAGGGATTTCTTGATCCATATATTTTATTTGAATTGGTTGGTTATCCGATCCTTTAGTGGATTTGATTGCACTCCCTCTATCTTGGATTTCAGGTATGCCTTCTTCTTTCAAAGGAGATTCAGGATTGGGTGGTGGGTCTGTCTTAGCTATCCCACTGGTTTCTCCTTCTCCTTCCTCTAGTTTACAAGATTTTCTCTCTTCTAAAGGGTTGAGGGGTGGAAGATCTGTGCTATGAAAGATTTGCTTAGTCCCTTCAGTTTTGCTATGAATCTCAGCATGGGTTGCAGTTGGTGAAACTACCACCCGAGGGATTCGGGTAGATCCTTTTCTAGGTCCAATAGAAGCTTGAGATTTTTCCTTTTAGATGATGTCGTCTATGAAAGTGCTTCTTCCAGGGAGCACCAAGCCCTGGGCTTTGGTAATTTTTGGTGGCGGTTTTGGTTTTTCTAGATCTTTCTTCTTAGTCATACACACTTCACACAAAAAAAGAAAATCAAGAAAGAAAAACGCCTATGCAACCTCTTACTGTGTCAGCTAGAGGTAGGCACTGGCATAAGCATATTACTTATTGCCTGCATAGGTTCTTACCTTCCGTCTTCAATACCTCGTCCTCCAAAGGAACAATCTATGATACCTTTGACATTCTTCCCCGGCAATGGTGCCAAAATGTTGGTCTCTAAATATGTCTAAAAATAGCCTTAGTTTAACATTAATTTATCAACCCAAGGATTCATCTTTTATCTCAAAGAATATCGGTAAAGTCTATGCAGATAGATCGTAGAGGCTAAAATCGTGTAGTGAAAGCAAATCTGAGTTTATCAACAATCAAGTTCCTCAAACATTCATTAAAGATTCTAGGAATTGAAATCTAAAGATGTGCAATGGAAAGGAACTAATTAATCTATTGAATTCATTTTAAGAGCAACAATTTAATCTAAATAAAGACTTGCAGAAATGACTATTATTATGAATCAAATTGCTGGAAAGAAAAAGGCGAATTACTCTATCTATGGAAAGAAACAGAGACTGTAATCTAATAAAAAACAGACAACAATCGTACTTCTATTGAAAGGAACAAAGACTATATTCTAATGGAAATTAACAATAAATGTAAACTAAGTAAAAGGAACAACAAATGTAAACTAAGTAAAAGGAACAACAAGTGTGAAATTATGAGGAACTATCATGCATCAAATCTCAGTAATGGGAATTGGAACAACAATCATCTAATGCTTAAGGAAATATCTATCTCTTGCAATTGACATAAAATCATCAACACACTTATGCATTCATTTAACTTCTGTAAAAGAGAATCGAATCACAAAGCAGAAATTGAATTGATACAATTACAGGTCGAACAGTAGCTCCTTCAGACTAGGCCCTTGGTCCTTAGAAGCACTGCTATTTGAAATTCAGTATATAGAAATGGTAAAACCTCTCAACACTTTTATTAATTTCATAGCTGGTACAACATTTTACAAAAACTGCTAACGCGTAGCAATTCTAAGTTCTGAGTTCTTGGATGCAATTCTTCTATATCTTTTCAAGATCTATTTACCCCTTATATATTACAATAATCTAGGTAAATTAAGCTATCCTGAGGATTGAGAGATCCTCGGGATTGATTTACTATTATAAAGTTACAATATAAGAAACTCGATCATCTTCAAAACGGCCTTACGCCATAAAGTCTTCAACCTCCAATAGCTTGCGTATCTTCAAGATTTCCTTTGCTATCTTGGGTTTGACAATATTTAACCAATCCTATAATAAATCTAGACAATTCCAATCATATTTTAGGATCTATGTAATCTAACTTCAACAATAATGCTAAAGAGTATATTATTCATTTTCTATTCTATTTTCTCCTAAATAATCGAAAAGTCAATCAAGACGATATCATGAAATGTGGGAAAAATGAAGATATTTATACCTTTTTCATAACCTAACAGAGAACACCCGTTAAGATATTTTCCTTGTAGGAAGAAGGATAATAGAAGGATTTTCAATGTCTAGGAGGTTACCATTGTTGATGATGTAGAGACACATGTACCTCAGATATATGTAGTTGTCGAGAATTGATAAGAAAATGACTAAGTATTGGTGGTGGAGATGGAAGGTATACTTTTCAATCAATCTATCTCAATTTTGATTGACCCTAGTTCTAACCTCAGTTATATTACACCACAACTTGTTGAGGCATGCATTTTACAAAAAATAAGGCAGACGAAGTCATGGTCGGTTCATCTAGCTACATGAACCAAGAGAAAAGTGGTTGAAGTGATATAAGCATGTCAGTTTGAGATGAATAGATTACACACAAAAGAAAAATTGAACATGTTACCCTTGGGGTCATATGACATGTTGATTGGTATGGATTGTTTGGAATCAAACAGAGTTAAGTTGGAATATTTTAACAAGAAATTGGAATGTGAAGATGAAAAAGGAAATAAAAGGGTCTTAAAGGGCACCCAAAAACCTAGGTCAGTAAGGAAAATTTCAGCACTGCAACTACAAAAATATTGCAGAAAGAGATATCTATTGTATTCCATACATGTTTTATATTCAAGAGGAGATGATAAGATAAATATTGAAGACCATCCAATTCCATATGAGTACAAGGATTTTTTTATAGAAGAAGTACCAGGACTTCCTCTGAAAAAAGATATTTATTTTTCCATAAATCTTGTTCTAGGAGCAGTGCATGTGTCTAATGTATCTTATAGGATGAGCACACCTGAGTTGGTGGAGCTAAAAATGTAATTGAAAGAAATATTAGACAAGGGATATACCATACCTAGTGTATCCCCATGGGGGGCACTGACATTGTTTGTCGAGAATAATGATGGTACTCTCAGGTTATGCATTGATTATAAATAGTTGAACAAGATGACCATCAAGAATAAATATCCATTACATAGGATCGATGACCTCTTCGATCAGCTAAGAGGGGCCACTATGTTTTCTAAGATAGATTTGAGATTTAGATACCATCATGTCAGGATCAAGGACGAGGACATCTATAAAATTGCATTCAGGACAATAAGTGGGAATTATGCATTTGTGGTGGTTCCCTTTGGGATTACCATTACACCAACTATGTTTATGTTCCCAATGAACACTATTCTTAGTAAGTACTTGGACAATTTTTATTTTATTTTATTGATGATATCATGATTTACTGCAAGATGAAGGAAGATCATGAGGAGCACCTCAGGTTAGTGTTGTAGGTATTGAGATAACACTAGTTATACACTAAGTACAACAAGTGTGATTTCTTTCATAGAAAGCTCCATTACTTGGTCCATGTGATCTTAGAGAATGGAGTTGCAGTAGACCTTGAGAAGATTAAGGAAATAATGGATTGGCTTGATCCTCATAATGTATTAGAAGTGAGATCATTTATGGGATTGGATGGATACTACAGAAGGTTCATCCAAGGATTTTCAAAGATTGGTAATCCAATCACTTCATTACAAAGAAGGGGAGTAAAATTTGTATGGTTAGCAGAATGTGAAGCGTGTTTCCAACAATTGTGTTAAGCCCTAATGTTGGCTCATTACCCCTTAATTGGGGCATATTAGATTAGTAATGCTATTTTATTTATGTCAGCTTTAGGCCATTAGTTGTAATTTAGATTAGTAATGTTATTTTAATTATGTCGGCTTTAGGCCATT
>ML820124.1:107890-122940 GCA_009831015.1 Picea engelmannii
GTAGGTCCATGCAAACACATCAGCAAACTCCCTCAACAACTTGATATATTCGATCCTCTGCCCCTCGGTCAAACTTCTTGACAGCTTGACAAACTTTGGTTCCTCAGGTGTGCCTATGTTGCATTCAGCTATGTCATCATCATCACCTGGAACCTTATCTTTTACTGCCACATCATTCCCGTCGAACAATCTTTCTAACGGGATCAGTCCTCTCAGAATGTGATTGCCCGGTAGCTGAATGATCTGGTGATCGGCAATCCTATTCACAAATTCCTCAGGGTGATGGTCATCTTCCTCTTCAGGATCCTCATCTATGCGCATTGTGGAAAAGTCATCAATGGACTGGAGAAATTTCTCAATTTCTTGATCATCTTCAAACACCCTCCAATGTTTGACATTGTCTGGTATAGAAGGTTTGTATTTTATTTCCACCTCGGACCTGGCAGTGGGCAGCATAGGAACTTCGAGCACACTAGATGTGAAAGCTAAACAGTCGGTTGAGTCATTTTCCTCCCTTGGAATGTAGGAAATATTAAAGGCCAGGAAGGAACCCTCAACGAGATCCCATACCTCGTTCCTGTAATTCCTGAGCCGAGGATGCTTAGTCTGATAAACATTTTTTACCAGCTGGACAATCAGTTCTGCATCACCAAACACAACCACCTCCTTGATTTCCATTTCTTTTGTAGCTCTTAATCCCAGAACCAGAGCTTCATACTCTACCACGTTATTGGTGACCTCGAATTCCAGCCTGTATGACAGAGAGATGGTCTCATGACAAGGTGATATAAATATCACTCCAGCACCGGCACCCATACTGGAGGAAGATCCATCAAAGAACATCTTCCAAACAGAGGAAGTTGGAGGGGAGGTCTCCTAATTGAGGATGGGTTGCTTTCTGATCTGCAAAGAAGCTTTAGGGGTGTGGGTGAGCTATAGTAAATTGGAGCCTAAATCGATGTCCAAGGCATAGATGGGATGATTGGTAGGGTTGGCCTCGTCACTGACAATGTAGGCTAGCTGGGATTCTCTGTATAATCTTCTATGTTCCCCCCCCAAAGACTGGAACATTGGCATATGTGAGGTCCATCTGCAAGGTTCCCCCCAGTCTCTTTATCTAGGATCTTGACAACAACATGCCAAACTTGGGGGGAACATCAGCTACCACAATATCCATGACCATACTCTTCATGGGCAGCTGAAACAGGGAAACTACCAGGTATTTTATGACTCCCAAACATTGCACCCTCCTGGAGTCAAAAGAGTAGAGGTCGTGATAGGCTCAGGTGACTTCCAGTCCTAATTCCTCCATGATAGCTTTGTGCATGAGGTTGTGGGAGGCCCCTGAGTCCATAAGGCAGTTATGCAGTACTTTGTCATGTATGTTCAGGGAGGTGTAGAAGGGAGGGGATGAATCATCTCTGTCTTCTACCATGGGACCTAGGACATTTGCAGGCCTTTCATCTTGGAGGTTTATGGAGTTTGTGAGGGGATATGAGGCTTCAGACTTTAATAGCTCAGAGAAGCGTTTTTTGAATTCCCCATGTTTAATAAGCTCAGTAAGTAGCACAGGAATTCTTACTTTTTGAATTTCATGTTCGAAATTAAAAGAAGAAATAGGCTTTGGGATTTCTCTAATTTCAGGAATATGATTATGGACAATGGGGGAGAGGGGTTGAGCCTTCTTACCTCTGTCTCCTACTTCATCAACAAGATTCTCTGTTCTGGTGGATGGCTCAGGAACGTCAGGTGCTGCTGCTCTTTTGTCAGACCTCAGATTGTATCTTCCTTGACCACCACTAGCTTTGTCTCCCTTGCTCAATTCATTCAGTTGACCATCCATGAGAGACTCCTCATAAGCAGTCTGAGTGAGATGAGGGAAAGGAGGAGTGACTTGTAGAGAGTGGATTTTAGGCTCAGGATCATCTGCTTCTCCTTCTTCTTCATCAGCCACAAAATTGTTCTGGAAGGGAGCCTGAATTTTTTGGTCATCTCTGTCTCTTTCCTTCTCTCTGTGCATGGTTGGAGGAGAAAAATTATTGTTTCTTCTGAAACCTCCTCTATTCTCAGTGGTCTGAGGGCCCTTATACATTTGTTTCCTTTCCACCTTCAATCTCTCCACCTCTTCCTTAAGGAGGTTCATAACTCGGGTCAGCTCATTTACTTGAGAGTGAGGTAGTGATGTGCCGGAAGTTGAGGCTTCCGACTTGTCCTTTCTTCTATCTGTGTCGGCCTGGCTTCTCAGTCTGTCAGCTGCTAGTATATTGGATTCCACCTCTACAGCTATATCTTGCATATGAGACAAAGAGGTGGCTCTTCTTTCCCTTAACACGAGACAGAAATCAGGGTCAAATGCGCTAGCATAGGAAATTTGAGCAGAGGCCTCTGAGGGTTTAATATCTGCAGGAATCTTGTTATACATCCTATTAAATATTTTGGAGAAGTCTGAGACAGACTCTCCTTGCATCTTCCTCAGAGACCCAAACTCTGTCATATAATACATATAATCTTTTCTGTCTCCCAACTGCCTCAGGAAGACATTATCCAAGGCTTCAATGCCAGCAATAGATCCAGGGGCCAGTCCCCGGAACCATTTCCTCACCTCCCCATCAAGGCTCTGGACAAAGACTCTCATATAGACATCTTCACTCTCGATATTCAAGTTGTCTGCATAGCTATAAAAGGCAGCTAGGTGCTCTTCAGCAGTTACATCTCCCTCCCCACTGAACTTGGGCATGTATTTCAAATAGTCTCCAGTAGGGAGAGGGTTCAGAGGCTGGGGTAGAATCAAAGGAGCATATCTGGCAGCCACTATGGCATCCATTCTGTTTGGAGGGGGATTAACACCAGCCATAGGAATGTTCGGTAGAGGAGAACTCGGAGGAGAAGGAGTATGAACGGGAGATGTCGGAACATAGATTATTGGAGGAGACAATGCAGAAAATAGAGAGAAAGCCAAAGGACCTGAGTGTGCAGACACTTCTCTCTGTGCAGCAGTAGCAACAAAAGGAGGGGTGGTGAAATATTCAGAAGTTGGAGGTCTATGATAAGGCAAGACCTCCAGGGAGGAGGGAGTGACAAGGATTTCTCTTTCTGATACCAGACCAAGAGGAGAAAACTCAGCAGGAACACTCCCGAAATTTAGAGAATGGGGGACCTCGGAAGAAGGACGACTAGGAAGCTGCGAATAAGAAAATGGAGTTCTCACAGAAGGGGAGGGTGTATTACCTATTTCGGTAATAGAAACCTCTCTCGCAGAGCTCTTTCCCTTTCTGTGCACTGCTTCCGCGTCAGCTTCTGGTGTAGCTAAAGGCAAGTGTGGGTTGGACCTCATGTGTCTGCCTCTCGAAGCCACAGTTGATAGTGCGGGTTCTCCTCAGCGGAGTCGTCACAATGGAGTCGCCAGGTGCACAGTAGCAATCTTCAAGTTCTGATATCTGATGCACCTTTAGAATCAGTTGATCTTTGTCGTTCAATCCCGGGGAAAATATTCAACTTCGTCCCCGGCAACGACGCCAGAAATGTTGGTGACGGAAGCCACTCCTGGATTGCTTGCAGGAGTAGAGCCCGACACCCATCAGTTTAATGTCACAATTTGTTTGAAAGGGATGATCAAATGGAAGCAAACTCAGAACAGTCGTTTCAACTCAGAAACTGGGCCAGGCATGCACAAATGAGTGAGGTCTTGATAAACTTCAAACAGTGAGTTGTAATAAGGGTGAGTAGGCGGAAGACTTCATGAGAAGGGTGCAAGGATCTGCTATAGGCATCAAGCTTCTAACAGACGATGAGAGCAGGCATCTGAAAACAAGATCATCTTACTTCCAAACGCGGAAAACTAGAGAAACAACAATGCAACAATAAATCCTTTATTACAACATAACTGTATAAATTCAAGCGAATCATTCAAACATGAACTCTCTAGCATAAGACGAAAATAGAGATGAAAAAGGGAAACTGTTTGTTATAAACCAAGAAGTCTCAAACACGGATACATAACCAGGAATCCAGAATGGTCATGAAAACTTTACAGTCCGGGAGCTTAGCTCTACCATCGATAGATACAAAAATGGCAAAAATGCCTACATATACTCAAACTAACAACAACAACAAAATCGAGACGTAGCATTGAAAGATTTGCGTCTGCATGGCTTCTGACAACACGGAGCTGCAATCTTTGAATGGTCGTGCAACTTATGGCAGACGCAATCGATCTTCTGACAGTTTCTTCGGCGACTCGACGTGCCTTTAATTCATTGCAGGACCTTCCCATTATGGCGGAGACGATGCCTAACCACCATCAACCACTTCAATAACTGCTTCTTGGGATTGGGGACTATCTATCCAACTCAACACCTGGTGATATGGAAGACTTCTCACGCTGCCACCTGGAATAACTGAATGGCTCAAAGGATATGCGTGGGGAGCCATCACGGAAGATGGGGGGTACGAAAATGGATTGATGAGGCCACGAAATGGAGAGAGAGAGATTGCAGGGGGGAACACATGGAAAAATGCGATAAGCGAAGGAGGTGGAGGAATATATGTGATGGACACACCTTGGGGGGAAAGCTGACGTGGAGGGAAGGACACGTGTGGCAGGTGGCGAGTAACGGTTGGATGATGAGAGGAAGGGATGACCACACGAACCAGAGATGGGAGGTGGGTCGATGGCACATGCCAGCAGGGGAACGGTGGAAAGGAAGATGACATGACGGGAGAAAAGGGGGCCATGCTGGTTAAAGGCAGGGCAACTGGGAAGGATGGGGATGTCTTGGTGTCGTTGATCTGGGCACTGAAATCTCAGCCGTAAGAAGCTGCTTGTTCGATTCCGGACCCCCCCCCTCCGCTTAAAGGTAGAAAGGCAGGGGGGGTCCGGAATGGTCTTCATCGTCGTTGATCCGGGCGCGCTCATCTAGACCGTCGAAAAACTGCATCCACGATTCCGGACCCCCCCCTCCACTTAAAGGTAGAAAGGCGAGGGGGGGGGGTCCGGAATTGCTTTCATCGTCGTTGATCTGGGCGCGCTAATTTGAGTCGTCGGAGAGGTGCGCCCCCGATTCCGGACCCCCCCCCTGCTTAAAAGTAGAAAGGCAAGGGGGGTCCGGAATTTGTTGTGCGCCGTCGATCTAGGCGCGCAAAATCCAGCCGTCTAAAAGTGACTCACGTTTAATGTGAATGCGCTTGCGCCCAAAACTTAGGATTAGTGGGTTATGACCCATTCCTTTGCAATTTAACCCCTTAGCAAGAAATATCGCTAACACATTCTTTTCAATCTGGTCAAGTTACTCATTCATTGATTTTAACCAATATACGTCTTTACTGGCTTCATTAAAGTTCTTAGGTTCCACCATGGATATGAAGGCTATATGTGATTTCTCGGTGTCTTTGATTATCCTTCTCCTGGTTTGTACACCTTTGTCTTTCTCAACAATTATCTGACTTTCAGGATGATTCTTTTGAGTAATTCTGGAGGAAGGATTTGATGTTGATTGATGTCTTGACTCTTCTTGTCTGGGTGTCTATTCTCCATCTAATTCTTGGACCTGTTCATCCTCTGTTTCAATTGTGTCCTCTATAGTAGACTCAATATTGCTCACCTCTCTTACTGTGACTCCTTCATCAACCTTTAAATCAACGCAATCAACTAATTTATGCAATCTTTTATTAAATCATCTATATCCTTTACTATTGGTAGTGTATCCTAAGAAGATGCCTTCATCAGCCCTGTCATCATACTTGCCAAGGTTTTCATTATTATTATTTATGTAGCACTTACTCCCAAAGACTTTGAAGTGTTTGATTGAAGTAGGTCTTCCATACCACAGTTCATAAGGTGTCTTGTCACTATGTGGTATGAGGTGGGCTTTGTTAAGAATATGGACTGTTGTGTGTATTTCTTCTACCTAGTAAGATTGACCAATGTTCTTCTCATTCATCATTGACCTGGGCATTTGCTGAACTATTCTATTTTGCCTCTCAACTACTGCATTTTGTTGTGGAGTTCCTGGGATTGTGTATTCTCTCTTGATCCCGTGTTTATCATAGAATTCGTTGAAATCACTTGACATAAATTCTCCTCCTCTGTATGATATTACTGCTTTTAACCTGTTGCCTATTTGATTCTTAGTTAAAGCCTTAAATATTTTAAATTTATTAAATGCTTCATCTTTTTCTTTGAGAAAATCAACCCAAGTGAGTCTCGAGTAATCATCAATGATTAGCATAAAGTAGTTTTCCTTCCCTGTGCCTTCCTGTCTTGATGGTTCACATCTACTCATTGGCTTCTTAGTTCTATGTTGCAAAGATTGTTTATTTCTTGACCTCCCCAATTGTATGTCTCTAAGCTTAATTTGATAATTTGCAATCTTATGACCAAAATTAGAATAGTAAAAATAGTAACCATGGAAGAAATTTTGGTACCTAAAGGATGGCCTTCTTCTTGGCATCAGGTATGATTTTAAGGATGGAAATTTATTTTAAAATGTAGAAACCTTGGCGAATCTTACTAATCCTTCATATGTCAATTATAAATGTTTGGCAAGATGTTTATAAAAATATTCAAATTTCTGAGGATTTTATATAGTTTGTATAAACGTTTGGTGAATTTTAAGTTAAAATATTTTTATCCTATAGAATTTGGGCGAATAATTTTTAGAATAGCGAATATCGTTTTGGGAAAAACCATGGAAAATTATCCCATGAGCGAAATTTAGCCCCTAAAATCATCCCTACTTGGAATTTGTTGCTCCATATTCTGATATCTTTGTTTTCTTATCAATGATCATCTTGTCTTGATTAGCATTTAGAGGCATAGTACTCACATGGTATGATTGTCTACTGACTTGGAACTTGATCATCTTTACTAGCTCTTTGTTTTCTGGTTGTTTGTTGCTTGAACCACTTACATAACCTAAACCAGTCTTCAACAAAGGAGATCTCTATTTTCTCAGAATGTTGTTTAGTTCTATTGAGGCTTTAATGCTTGGAAGATTTTGGAGATACAATGTTTTAAACTTCTCCATCTCTTTTCTGGTTTTTACTACCTATTCTTCCAAAGCTTCACATCTTGCATTCTTCTTTGATAATTGATGTTTTAGAATTTCCTCTATTTTATTTTCCTCTTCTAATTCCAATTTTAGTAAGGCAAAGTATTCATCAGGTTTTTTACTGTCTTTCTCGAACTGTATCAACAATTGTTTTTGCTTTTTCTTCTTAGATCTGAGTCTAGCAATTTCTTCTAGGGAACTGATCAATTCTCCTTCCAAGTCAACCACAACTTCTTCATCATTAATATCACTTCGTGTGATTTTATTATCATAATCATGTTTGGCCCTTAGCATAAATTCATTAAACTTATCTTCAATAGAATAGTTACTACTTTCATCATCTGAGGGATCATCATCATTGTTTATATAAAGACTTTTCTTCTTAAAATTATTCTTTTTATAGACGTTCTTGTGTTTGTGCTTCTCTTCATAATCATATGTTTGATCCTTTCTTTTGTGAGGACACTTAGATGAAAAATGAACTATCTTACCACAGTTGAAACATTTGAAGGGAAATTTTACTTGGTACCTGCCTGATCCTTTCTTTAGTGTTCTCACAAATTTTGCTTCAATTTAATTAGGCTCAGAATTCTCATTCTTATCTGCTTTAAATGATTCTTCTCTAGAGGTGGGTTTATCATTAACTATCCTCATTTCATATATATTCAAGGTTCCTATAAGTTGATCAAAAGGAAAATATTTTAGATCATTAAGTTGTTCTATAGGAGAGACCTTTGGGTTGAACCTATCTGGCAGAGATCTCAAAATTTTCTGAACTAAATAGGCTTCCTCGATTTTTTCACCAAGTCCTTTCATTGCATTTACTAGTTCTTCAACTCTCAGAAAGTACTTCCCAATAGTTTCATCCTCTTTCATATTTAGCTGTTCAAATTGTACTTTGTAGGTTTGAATCTTGGCTTCCTTTACCTTCTCATTACCTGCATAATTGCTTATGAGTTTGTCCCACATTTATTTGGTATATTCTAAGTGCATGACTTTTGCAAATTCTGCTTCTCCAAGACCACTCAGAATAACATTCATAGCCTTAGTGTTGAAGATGAATTCTAGCTTGTCATTCTTAGAAGCTAGTACAACTAGCTTTACATAACCAGTCTCTACCACATCCCAGACATCTGCACCTAAATCCATTATGTAGGTTCTCATCCTAACTTTCCATAAGGTAAAGTTTGTTCCATTGAATAGGGGGCCCTTATTGGTTGAAGTTCCTTCATGGATAGTCATGTTTAAGCTCTAGGATCTATCCTTAGATAAAATGAATCAGCCCTGATACCAATTGTTGGACAACTGAGGGGGGGGGTGGTGAATCAATTGTTATTGTGCTTAAACAATTATGCCTATTTTAAACTCTTTATAGAACACTCAATGATGATCACAATAATTCATGGAAGTAAGAAATATAATATTCAACATCAATCAAACACATGAAATATACAAAGACTGATATTTCTTGAGGAAACCCATAAAGGGAAAAACCTCTTCTTCTTGATATGATAAGTAGTATTTATTTTCTGTACATTATCATTCTTATGATCACCAAATCCTTTTGAGGCTACCACCTCTATTTTACAAGAAACAACTTACTGAGAGAACTGAATCTTTGGTTTCTCTAGCACCCACTAGAAGGAAGCACCAACTCCCTGACTGTTCCAGCACCAATTGGATGGAAGCACCAACTTCCAGTCACACAGGAACTAACCTGTATAACAGAGAACAATAGTTCTCCCTTGCACCACCCTACCACTCCAGTTTTTCTGGCTGCAACCAGATGGAAGCTACAACTCCCTGTGTTCAAGCACCCACTTGAGACTTTGAGGACAACAGTCCTCCCTAGCACCTCCCTACCACCTTGATTGAATCTTACAAAACTTTACTTACTTTCTCTGTCTCTAATATGGTATGTTACAACTCAATGTCTCCTCTACCTTCTTCTTCTATACTTAGTTTTTCTTATGCATTGTTCAACTTCTATTCTCTGCTCTTTTTCTTCCTGCGCTGAGCACCCAGTTTTGTTAAGATTCTCTTCTGCCTTTTATACTCTATTTTTCCTTTCCATGCTATTTTTGTTCCACGGATCTCCCATTCACATTATGCACTGCGTCTCATCCTCCCCACATGCATCACCATGGAAAAAGGCTTACAATCTCCTCTATTCTGCATGTCTTTCTCACGCCAAGTTCTCTATGTGATCATCATTGCAACTCTTCATCTTCTCTGGCAGTTATTCTAAGTCCATTCATCATTGGTGGTTGTTATGCCAAGATTCTTTGGCTTCTGTGGCATTTATCCCGAACCTATTTATCACTAGCGGGTGTTATCCTGAGATTCTTTTGGCTTCTCTGGCAGTCAAAACTCTTCGTCATCTCTGGTAACTATAGTCAGTGATTTTTGTATTCTTTGGCTTCTACACCCCTTCCTTCACATGACCACTGGAGATGACCAAACACCTATTCAAAAGGCACTTCCTGATATTGGTCTGGTGAGTGCTAGATCCATTTCTCAATATGACCTTGGGTGATGAATTCATGTGACCATACAATTGTGGGCACGTCCAAAGGTGGTTTGAATCAAACTTCTTTTCTCCCCACAATTTACCTTGAGCTGACATGTACCCTATCATCAAAACCGTGGTATCAATTGTGGCCCGCTCACGAAAAATTAAGATCTGCACAACTTCGCTCCCCACAATGCGACGAGACCGTTGATCTCACGATATTGACGATTCTCCTAAACTAACGGTTCATATATGTCCTCTCAATCAAAAACTAGATCAATGGTCATGTCTCCCCTTTATTGATCAACGGTCGAGATATCCTTCGGGTCTCTGGACTTCTGAGATTTCGAATATCAACCCCTTCTCTCCTCTGTACGTCAATCTTCCAGAGCTGACAATCTACTTATGCGTGCCCCTTTCAGATCAATGACTGCGATCCTTTCGCATCTCCGGACTTCCGAATTCTCAAGTCTTAATTTTCACTATAGTATCATCAATGGATGAGAATACTCTCGAAGTGATCTTTCAGATTTGATGACTCGTATCCTTTCTGATGTGGTCTCCCATATGCCCTTTGCTGACGTGGTCTGCCACATTTTTTTGCTGACCTGGTCTGCCACATGTCCTTGCTGACGAGGTCTTCTGACGTAGATATCCCACACACCCATGTTGACTTGGTCTACTGACGTGGTCTGCCACACATCCTCTTGGATTAGATGGTTGAGGCTTACTTCGGGTCTTTACCTTGAGTCCACAGGATTACGCCACGTCTTTTCTAGATCAGACGGCCTAGATTTACTTCGGATGATCTGATGCTTGAGATATTATTTGGACGATCTGATGACTACGATATATTTCAGATGATTCGATGGTCGAGGATGTATTTCGGCTCTCTAGGTCTCTGGACTTTGGGGATTTCAAACCTCAAACTCTCGTTTCTTTTGTACGTCAATATTACGGATGTGATGATCTACAAACACCTGTCCTCCTCAAATCAACATTCCTTGTTCACTTTCTTGCTCCTGGAGTGTTTCACCTAGAGTCCACGATCTAATGACATGTGTCCCCTTAAATCGAATGATTGAATTTTACTCCGGCTCTCCAGCTCCCCGGGCTTCGAGGATTTCAAATCTCAAGCTAAGAAACTCTCGAAGTGATTTTCGTCGGAGTTGTGGATCATGTACCACCTATTAGTATTGACGATGGATGGTCTCTGATTACTTCAGAACTTCGGAAATTTGACAAGTGTGCTCTCCTACGCTCATCCAAAGGGTTAACCTTTGTGCATTTATCTCTAGATCCAATGATTGTTGATCCTTCGCGCTCAGATCCAATGACTGAGATATGTTCTCCTCTTCTTCTTGCTCCTCTTGTTTGGACACTGATCCGATGACCACTGTTGCTCCTCCTCCCGAGCTTACAATTTCTTCCGACTTAGAAGATTTTCTAAGTATTCAAAGGATTCGGCCTTCGAACCTTCTCCTGCGTGTCTCGTCTTCGTTGTTCTTGTTTTCCATCGCTGCTGTTGTTCTTCTTTGCTTTCCTATTTGCCATCGTTGTTCTTTCCATCAATGAAAATCACACTCTTCCTGTAAACATGACATCGTTTTTGGTGTTCTTGCATTCAATGACAAGCAACTCTGCCTGTAAACATGCCAACAACCCTGAAGTGACATAGAAAATTCACTTATGAGGATTCAAATGAATTCAATAATGCTGAAAATTTTCAAAGACAAGGTGGAGATGTAACATATGTTTCACTCTCTTGTGAGAATGAGATGTAAGATCATCTAGATAAGCCTCGACTATGTGTTTGAGATCATGGAAATAAAACATCATGGCCTGTTGAAAAGTAGCTTTATTATTTTTTAGGCCAAAGGGCATTTTGTTGTATGCAAAGGTTTCCCAAGGACAAATAAAAGAAGTCTTATTTTGGTCCTTGGGCCGAATTTTTATCAGGTTATAACTAGAAAAACCATCCATGAAAGAGAAAATTTCACTTCTTGCGTATTCGTCAAGGATTTGATTGATAAATGACGTAGGAAAGTTATATTTAGGACAATATTTATTTAAATCTCAAAAATCCATACATACTCTAATGGTTCCTAGTTTCTTATTAACCAGTATGGGGTTGGATACCCATTCTGTCATTGGGACTAGATAGATAAATCATGCTTTAATTCGTTTTATACCTCAACCTTAATCACTGCTTCTTTCCTAGGGTTCACTGGTAGCAACTTTTGTCGAATTGGTTTAGCATTCACATGAGTTCAAATCTCATTTTGGAAAATCCGAGGATCTATTCCCAAAATTCCATCATAACACCAGGCGAACACGTCATGAAAACACTTTAAAAGGTCTATATGTGAACAAATTTCCTCTGGAGAACAAGTCACACCAATAAAAACCATTTCCATGACATCAGGGTTCTTGGAAATATTGATTAGGATTGTCTCCGAAATATATTTCATAATTCGAAGGGAGGACGACATTCAAGTAATCATGAGATTTATAGGAATTCACATCCCATACATGCTCTAAAATGGGATCCACTTCCTCTACTGAGGCAAGATATGGATCTTCATCTATAGTAGGTCATTGAATGGATTGATAAGATATCTTTGTTGCATACAATGGCATTGCCATTTTTCTACATTCCAATATGTCCCCTGAAGTCTATGGGGGAGTTAGAGTCCATAGATCTTCAAAGTAAGATATTGACCTTTAACGTAGGTTGTTCATGAACAATCATAATCACATTAATGTCTAATGATGGTGCTGGAAAATTGAAAGTTCCCATCAGGGAAGGATACATCCCAACACCTCAATTCACAAGTGCTCACTATGAATTTTCAATAAAAGGAGACACAAAGAATATTGATGCTACAGGATTTGCATGAGCGACTGAAAATTGATAAAAAGTGACAGTCCTCCCTTCATGAGGGAAACATCGCAATTGGAGAACCTACGAAAATATGGCTATCATTGCATACATTCAACTTGTTCATAAGAGTATATTATAGTTGAGAGGCACATCGACCACTTATACTTTGACGTACATGGTTTTTCCATCTAACTGTATAGGGAAATAAAGGATAATCCCATGTTGTCTAAATGAATGATCATTAGATGCTATAAGCAATGTAGGAGTGATCCAGATGATTTTTGGCATGGAATGAGAGCAAAAATATAATAAAGAAATTTATAGACATATCTTGGATATCGAATAATATAACATAAATATATCAGATATGCAACCATAAACACAAAGATACAATAAAACACAATTTCTATTAATGGGCGAAATGTACAAAACTATAGAAATACAGAGTGAAAGACTCAGTAGAATTGTGGCAGCTTATCTCTGAGAAGAGATGTGACGATTACTCACATTTGTAAGAATATGGGTGTTACGAAGGGAATTTTTATCATAAATAAAATCCAAAACCCTAACCCCATAAGATGAAAAGCCAACAGTTTTGTGGACCTCGTTTTGGGTAGTATCGTGTATCAACTTCTCAGGGGCGTAACTTTGGCATACGATCTACGTTTGGGGCGCATGATAGATTGTTGGAAAGGTATCATTGAGGAGATTCATTTTGGGGGATCAATCAAAGACTTTAGCTATAATTTAGGGTCCCAATCCAAAAATAATATCATTTAGGCCTTCAAAATGTCCCCAGAAGTTTAGGAACTGAAAAATTGCTAAAAATAGTAAGTTGCTAGAAAACTATTTTGAGCCAATTGGAATAGGTGGGTGGCCACCGATATCCACCTGGATCAAGGAGAAAAATATAACTCTAGTGAGCCAATAAATTTCCAAAATGATAACGACATGACACACGTCCAAGAACCTTCATTTACCACAATGCAAAAACTATTCTTTGAACATAACTTCGTGGTGCAAACCACTACATTATGAAATGAAACATGATATGGAATGTGAGACTTGATGTTATAATTTTCAAACATTATGAATAGTGAGTTATAGGATTCATAATCCCCTAAAGAATACAACAATTCATTTTGTTGCGATGAGCAACTCTGGACAACTTCCAGTGGGGACACAACACAATGTTTGGGAAAAATATTCAACAATAGAATAAGTTTGAGCCTCTCTAGCATTCAGATTGTGGGATTTCCATTTCAACACACCTTTTGGTATGCGAGAAATTGGGTCTACTGTCGGTTTCTCAATATGGAGAGAGTTTAATGGTTCGTGTATCTCCTTATCCTTCTTTGCAGACTTAGGTTTCCCATAATCACAAGCTCTTGTTTGCAAATTAAGATCCAAATTCATCATACAGACATTCAATGTTCCAAATTCCGACATGGGGGTACCCTAATTTCCCCCATTTGTATTAGGCACCAAGGAAGTACCCTTAATTAAATTTTGACCTTGTAGAAATGAGTTAGTAAAAATAGCAGGTTGTTGCTACATTAACAAGTGTTGGGATTCCTTGAGTTTGGGGTAGAGATGATTCAGGTGATCTTCTTTGAAAATTTTGCAAGGAAAGTTTACCTTCTTCTTTTCTCTCTTTCCCCCTCAACATTATTAACATCCTTCTTATCATTTCCACCACAATATTTATTTCCCATGCCTTTCTTTTCCCCTCTTGGTTGTTGAGGACCCTTTGGAGTTGTCAATTACACACTGTGTACATCCAATGACTAGGTAGTGGGGGTGGTCAAACCAGGGGTATGACCACCCATAGTTTGTTGAATATAAAACTGTTGCATCTGATTAGAAATCATATTTTCGGCTTTGTTTTGCGACAAATCAACAGTACCATCGACATGTGGTCTTGATTTTGGTTTCATCAAGACAAGAGTTGATCATGGCGTGTCTGACATTATGTCATAGAACATGCTTGAATGATAGTAAATGAGCTCTAACTTATTCACTCTAAATATTTCTTGTTCCTCCATAAACACTAATGAATTCATGACATCATTAGAAATATAAAGGAGTAATGACTTCAGGAACCATTCTAAAAAAAAATCGGGTGGAACCATGGACTTAATCAAACTCTTACATCTCCTCCATTCCCAATTGTGATTGGAAATGTGAGTGGCTTTATTTTGTTCAAAATTATCCAAAAGTTCTATGCCAACATCATAGCGGATAGGGAGTTCGAAATGATTGAGAAAGACCATCGATAAATCACCAAATGTTATAAACTTTGACCCCTCCATCTCTATATACCATTTAGTAGTGCCCCTAGTGAGGGTGCATAGGAATAACCATAAAGGAATAATGCCATAATTAAATTAATTAGAAGAGAACCACAAAGGAAATGTTGTTACATGATCTCCAGGGTCTTCACCACTCTTACCTTCAAATTTTGGTATATCGGAAGGCAATTTGGTAGGGACTGGAGGCCAACTAGGGTTATGAAAAATTGAATCATTCAATAACTTTGAAAAATCTGGAAAATGAAGGGTTTCCAGAAAGGGTAGCCTAGCCTACGACATTGAGGAAGAAATTG
>ML820125.1:0-23225 GCA_009831015.1 Picea engelmannii
TGAATTAATTATTCATTAATTCACAATCAGTTAACTCGCATGCAACTGAAGACTTGCCACGGTTAACTACATGCATGTCATTCCAATGGACACCAGTTGAGATAACAGGTGAAAGGGACAGTTTGGCTATCAGTTGTGATTTGCTCACACATGCAGTGGATATTCTTATGAGCATGTGAAAATGATTCATTCGATTCATTGTGAGAATTCAGATTGCAGAGATTTTGCAGAGGAGGCAGGCTGTCTGGACACGGAAATTGGCGCATGTATTTGCTAATTTGTGTCTGACAGTGTGAAACGATTGTATTGTACTGAGAGCTCTTGGATTAGAGTTTTGTATGAGATTGTTTCATGATTCATGATATACATAATATATGATAATGGGGTTTTTAGCTTTACGCTTTCCCGGTAAAACTTCTGTGTTGTGTGTTATTGATATTTCACTTTGTGCATTGTGGTTGTGATCGTGGTTTAAATTGCTTCCGCAAAAGTAATAGTAGAATTGATTCTGTATTTAACAATAGCAGAACTTGTTAGATCAGGAGAATCGCAAGAATACATTAATTTGTATCGAAATTTCTACACTTGAGACCCATTTCCACTAGACAAAACCTACTCATGGTGTGCATACCAACTTTAAGTCCTACAAAGAAATCTTACCAAGGACTCAAGTGTTGGTTGAAGGAATCATTCTAGGCTCTTGAGCGAAAGAATATTCAACAATATCTTGATGCACTTATTTTCCTTCCTTGACCATATTCAAGGCACCATGTCCCATCATTGATGCAAAAAACATCCTAATCACATCTATATTCAACTCCAATGTCAAATTCCCCCTATAAAGGGCCTATGCTATAGGCTACAAGTGTTATTCATGGAAATTAAACCTAATAATTTATGTTTAATGTCTAAGTCCCAAGTTCTTTTCTCACCTAATCACATCCCTTGAGATCAAGAAGGTTCAATTAGGGCTCATGCCCCTTGTTTCCCCTATGTCCATTTTTATGCCTCAATACCCATTTCCATTGCAAAAAACCTACTCATTGTTACCCTATCCTACTTGGATGCTAAAGAAGCTCAACAATGCCCTTGAGAACCATTCCTAGTGTAGTATCGAGACATAATCATGTTTTGGGCATGTGTTGTAGTTTAATCATGGTGAGTGTATCCCTATGGTAGTCCATAGCTACCATACTTCGGTCTTTTGTGGTGGTTCAAGGACACATTCATGGTGTTATAGACTGATAAGCTTCATGGGTTATAGGTGTTGTTCATGGGACTTGAAGTTGAGAAGCTTCATTTAGGGTGCAAGGCCCTTGTTTTCCTCCTTTGACCTTGTTTAGACCTTGAGAAGCATTCTTGGTTGAATAAATTTGGTAGAATAGAGGATTTTTTATTTTATTTTTATAGAGGATTGTACAGATGTTATTAACACATGCACATTTTTTATGCATGTATATTTTTCAACATAGATTAAAACCTACATGGAGGGAAACATGGAGGTTTCACAAAGGCCAAAGAAATTCAAATAAGAATGTGTGCACATTACTATAGAGCATGCATATTCTTGAAATTTACAATGAGTTGGTGTTCCAATTGGAATTATTTGAGGATGCATATTTGCACACTTTTCCACAAATAAGTTGCATCTTTTGATACAAATCAATTGGGAATTTGGAAAACTTAGCCACAACAATGGTGGAAATGATGGAAAACTTTTCCATAGTAACATTGCAATAGGCAAAGCCATGTCAGTTTTGAGAAAAAGTTATCCTTTAAAGCTATCTTTCTCTCTTTAATGGAAAATAATATTTGTAGAGTAGAGAGAAACAACTTGAATTAGGATTTAGGGTAGTGCTCCTCAGATGTATGAACCTTTCCTGAGGTATATCAACTCCATGACAGTTGCAACATTACTTGTGTTTATCTAAAACACTATTTTAAGGTGTTTAAGATAACATCATGAGGATAAATCCCCCTATTTTTTAAGAGAGGTGGTACTCCTCTTTTTTTAATAAAATACAAGAATATAAAAAGTGTCCAAGAAAGGACTAGGATTATTATTGAAATAAATATTCACATGTAGAGAATACTTGAAAAAGGACAAGGCATCTCCCAAAAAATAAACATTTACACTATAATACAATATTATAAACAAAGAGAATAAGTAGTCTCAGACAATGAAATTTCTACCATAGCATAAGTAAAGTAGAGTACGCGATTTAGAAGAAAGGAAATATAAGGACCGCATATGGAAGAGAAATTTAAATTATCATTCAATTAAGAATCGAGAATATTTTTATAGACAGACATTTTAAATGTCATTCTTAAAAATAAAATTCCGAGAATTCATTAATGTGATGTCGCAAATAGTTCTTCGGGAACCTAAAAAATAACAAATGTCTATAAACGTTTATAGAAATTGAAAGTAAATGTGTTTTTCCTAAATACCCTGGTATGGGGATCCCATGGACCATTAAATGAAAATACCTATAATAAAAGAGAAAAATATAGTTAAGAATCGACCTTCAGTATTCACAAATTATGAAAAGAAAGGTTGGATGACTACTTCGTGAGAAAGAAAGAAAGTTGAGAGATTAACAAGATGAATACTTGAATCTATGATTGAACATCTAAGATATTTTATCTTCTTTTTGATTTTTCCTCTATAGACTACTGGGTTGGAGGTGGTTTAATGGTATTACCGACTTCTTGTTTCTTTGTTTCAGTTATTTTAACAAAGGTGTTTCTTAACCAATGTTCAATATACTTGGGCATGGGAGAAACCATTATTTATTTCCTAGTCTTGGTTTCAAATAATTCATTTTACATATGTGATATCAAAGCTCAATTGGTGAAGTGTGTCTTCAATATCTTCATTTTTATTGACATACCAGATTAACCACTTTTCCACTTCTTCTTTAGAATATTCTATTGAGTTGTTAAACTCACTTGCCCATGAAATCTTTAGGGCATCCAACAATTCCTGTTATTTCTCTTTTGATAGGAGTATTGAATCCATGATTAAATGCCGTCCCTATAGACCTTTGGTTAGATAAAAAAGATTTAGAAATATATCACTTATTTTGGTGTTGATGATGTCACATTCAGAAAGAATTTCCCGCAAGCATTTGATTATTTTCAACCAACAAGAATTTATTTGTTTCAACCAAGCCTTAAAAGACATACTTTTCTCTCTCATATGAATATCATTTAAACTTAAGACCTTTTCCAAGAATGTATCCACAACTTCTTTATAAAACATTTCAGCATTTTCTAGGTCCTTTTGGAGATACTCTTTAAGATCAAAAACCCATGTTGAGAGAGCAACTAAATTTGTCGCTAACTCCCATATTCAAGGATCAAATCTATCCTTTTCTAAATATTATCTCCAACATATTTCCTAAAAGTCATCAATAAACTCGATGAAACTTTTAATTTGGATCTTGTTTCTAGCACATCCTCTAAAATGTACAATGGATGAATAGAAGTAATGGGTTTAACAAATAGGGGTCTTGGAAGTAGGAAATTTTCCAATTCTTTCACTTTTTCTTTTAGGACCGAGTTTTACTTCTCTATATCATCAATTGAATACTTTAAATCGTCATTTTCTACTTCATGAAACTCCATGAAATTCAAGGGTTTTACCCCTTGAAATTCAATCTTCGATTTCCATTTTTCAACAATTTGTTTTTTTTAATTTGCTTTTTCAATTAACAACTTCGTAGAACTTTTGTTGTAGGACATGTGATACAAGGTGACTGATTCCTCCTCAAATACCACTTGCTCTTGAGAATCCTATTCTTCAGCTATAGTTTTTCTCTCAATCATTCTTTGTTCATACCAAATGGACTCTTATATTATGTCATCAACCTCCATATTTCTGGGGCTAGTTTGATCTTCAGGTGTCTCCTAGCCTTCTTTCTAAATTGTTTCTCTTTCTCTTTTTACAGACATAGGAACATTGTGTGATATTTCAATTCCCTTTTCGGAATGATATTTATCACCTCCATCATATGACTTCCCCATAGAATAGTTTCTCTATTATTGGGTACCATCTCAAGGTTTTTCTCTTGTCGAAAAAGAAGAACTCTTTTGAGACAAGTTGGGTGATCCTAGGTTTTTTCTTGTTGCATTTCACCCTTGTTTATTGTAGTGGTCATTTGTGATGACCAATGTATCAATGTCATCCAGGGTTGTTTTAGGAGATACCTATGGAGGGTTTTTATTATCTCCCCCTCCTCCTAGTTGAATAAACTTATTAAATGCTGATTCACACCCAATAGTAAACATGTGTGTCGAAAATAAATTATTAGGGTATGTTAGGGACCTAAGCTACCTAACCCCTCACGTAGGTAGAATAATATATTTTCCATGTAATAAAGGCTAATATTAATAAATAAGATGATCCAATTGGATATTGGTTTCCACCTACCTATTCCACTTGGACCCCCACCATTGCTTCTTTCAGTTTTTCAGTTTCCTTAATTGTAGCACAATTTACTATTTTTGGCAGTTTTTCGGGTCCTCAACTTCCGAAGTCGTTCAAGATTTGATATTTTCTATCAGAAGTTGTAGTCCTCAGATAGATATTTCTAATGATGTATCATGTGCGTCAAACAAATATAATATGCCAAAGTTACGACCCCGAGAAATTGATGTACCAATTTGCCCCGATGGGGCCCATATTCTGGCGTTTCATCTCCTAGGGTTAGGTTTTTGGATGTTTAGGGTTTTCCATTGTTTCTTGATAATATATAGGCCTTAAAGACTCATTTTAACATAGATTTAAGAGGCCTATATCCGCCACATCTCTTCTCAAATATAAGCTACCAGCATCCTAGATAGTTTATTTCCATTCTGTCTGTAAACAAATTTCAGTTCTTTGATATTAATGAAATTAAGTGTTATTTCCGTTGCACCTTTGTATTTATGGTTATTTGTGTATTTTGTTGCATTCCTACATAAATTCGGATCAATGGTATCAGAGCAGTCTGATATTTATCGATCCTTCTTTGCATGTCCCCAATGAAGTCAGGGTATAAGGAGTTAGGGATCGATCTGGTTGAACCTTTGCAAGATCAACCTCGCAAACCCCGATGACCTCCCATGGGGGAAAAAAGAAAGACGAGGGAGCAAGAGATCCTATCAAAATATTGCTCGAGGAGGCCCTTGAAAAACAAAGGAACACGATGACGGATAACTTCACCCATATCCTTCAACAATTTCCCACTGGCGGCGTATCTGCATCCAACAGCCACTTTGGAGGCTCAACCCCTTTTAAGGTACAAGTAAAATTTCACATTCCCATATTTGATGGTCGAATAGATGTAGATGCTGTAGATATATGGTTGAATATATTAGAAGGATATTTCTCGGTTCATGACTTTTCCTATCGGGAGATGATTAGTTTTTCACTACTCAAAGATGCCCCGCATGTTAAGGACTGGTGGGAAACCTATTCTGAGAAAAAGGACGAGGAGGAACCCTCTTTTCTCTCGATTGTACCCACTTGGAATTATTTCCAAGACTCCATCAAGGAACAATATTATCCTATGGGGAGCTATGAGGAAAAGTACATACAATGGACTACGCTACGGAAACAAAGGGATCAAGATGTGCATGAGCTGATGAATCTGTTCCATACCTTGCGTACAAAGTTGGGTATCAAATATTCAGAGACACATTTGGTGTTGAAGTACCACAGTTGTATGCACATATAAATTTAGGAGGAAATGGAGTTCCTCAACATCTCCTCACTTGGTACGACATACCGGTATGTTGCCAAGATTGAGAAAAAATTCAAACAAAAGAAGCGATCCTTTGGATCTGCAAATCAAAAGCAAGAGCTAAAGGTGCCCCAAAACCGCAGAAAAAAGGAAAAATCAAAGGCATTGTGTCTCAAGACAACCTACCAAAGCCACAAGAAAATAACAACATCGTGAAGCCGAAGAAGGACACGGAAAAGTGGTGTGATTTCCATAAGAGATCCACTCACAACACAAGTGAGTGTCAGGCCAAGCATTCACTAGTGGCTGAGATGAAGGCTTCTGAATCAGATGCATGCTCCAACACTGAATGAGAACCTGAGAAGGGGAATGGCAGAGAGGAGCCGATTATCGATGCGGATCCCAATGCCACCATTTCCACCATGAAGATCAAAAAGGAAGAACTGAAAGATCCATAGGAGGAGGAGCGTCTCTTCCACTACTAGATGTGGGTAAAGGTTTCCCTGCTACAGTTCATTGTCGACGGTGAGAGCCAAAATAACCTCATTTCAGGAGAGGTCATCAAGCAGTTGGGATTACCAACCACAACACACCCAAAATCGTACACCATCAGGCGGCTTCATGTTAAGCCCTAATATTGGCCCATTACCCCTTAATATATTGGCTCATTACCCCTTAATTGGGGCATATTAGATTAGTAATGTTATTTTATTTATGTCGGATTTAGGCCATTAGTTGTAATTATACCTCCTAGTCTCCTATATATACCAAGGAGACATTTTCATTTTGAATCATCTTGTACTTGAACATTTAAGTGGGGTAAAAGGAGGTTGCCCCCTCGAAGAGGCTTATTTTCTGAAATTCTCTCTTTTTCAAGGCATTGAGTACTTTTTCTGAGGATTTTCTATGCTATATTGATATTTGGTTCTTAACACTTCACCAAGGACAGGATGTCTACGTCAGCCAGTAGTGTCACCTTGCCTATAGAATCAAGCCCTTCACTGATGACATATTATGCGACATTTCTCCTCTTGATGTTTGTAATGTATTATTAGGCCAACCATACTTGTGGAAGAGACATGTTGTGTATGAATCCCGACCTCACGCTGTTATTATTACATTGGGAAATAAGTTGTACAGGATACCAGAGGTACCACCGTCTGTCGCTATCTCTTTGGTTACTACAAAACAATGTAGTAAGCTCATTTCCAAAACCGAGAATTTATTTTTCCTGATGATCCACCCTCACGGAAAGAAGAATACTGTGTCCATGACCTCCATACAAGGCTCCTTCACATGAAAAAAACAAATGGACAAGGTCATGGAGGAGTACCGAGACATATTCTCCTCACCTGCAGGGGTGCCTCAACACTGTCAGGTCAAGCACCCGATCGATCTGACCCCAAGTGCGTCGCTGCCTAATGGACCGATCTATCGACGCTATGTTCTGGAGAATGATGAAATCAAGAGGAAGATTCAAGAGCTGATGCAGAAAGGTCACATCCATCCAAGTTCATCACCCTGTGGGAGCCCGAGCATGGTGGTGCAAAATAAGGATGGGACTTGGAGACTTTGTATTGATTATCGGGCGCTGAACAAGATCACTGTCCAGAATAGGTATACGATCCCACAGATTGATGACCTTATGGACCAACTTAAAATGGAGAAATATTTCAGCAAGATCGACTTGAAGTCTGGGTATCACCAGGTACCAATCAAACTATCCGATGTGTGGAAGACTACCTTCAAAGCCAAGGAGGGCCTTTCCGAATGGTTGGTCATGCCTTTCGGGTTGACGAATGCTCCTGCAACCTTCATGAGGCTGATGGAAGACATATTGCAGACAGTCACCAATTCATTAGTAGTAGTGTACTTGGATGACATCCTGGTCTTCAACCAGACTTGGGAAGAGCACCTCCACCACATCTGATAGGTCCTCCAAACACTGCAGAAACACAAGTTATGTGCTAATTTAGAGAAGTGCACTTTTGGCATGACCTAGGTTCAGTATCTAGGATACATTATTGATGAGCGTGGGGTGCATGTGGATCCAACCAAGATCCAAGTCATCTGAGATTGGCTAGCGCAAACCACTCTAACAGAGCTTCGAAAATTTCTGGGTCTTGCTAATTTCTACCGCAGGTTCGTGTTAGGATTCTCTCATATCACTTGGACCTTGAGTTAATTCACCAAGGGAAGAGAAAAATAAAAATTACTTTTGTCGGAATCTCAATAGAAGGCGTTCGTAAAATTGAAACATTGCCTCTGTTGTGCCCCAGTGCTCACATTACCAGACTTGCAACAACCATTTGAGATCGAGATAGATGACTTTGACTATGCTATTGGGGCAGTTCTTAATCAACAGGGGCATCCAGTGACCTATGACAATGAGACTGTAATACCCCAAGGCCAAGCCCCTGTGAAATGTAATTACGTTTGTAGGTTGGTGAGCCAAGTAATTACAAGATGGTAGGCTTATGTGTTATTAGGTCGAAGAGCCTAGGTGCTAAGGTCAGTGGGCCTGATTTTGTATATGTAATTATGCAAATTATTAATAAAATATGTCGTTGTGTGTATACCGACCACGAATAAAGAGTGATGGGGGATGAAGCTCCAATAGGTAGGGAAAGGGATGGTACTGAGAGGCTAGGAAAGAGGGTCTAAGCTATAGGTATTAACCCAAGGGAATATTATAATGTATTCTTGAATAATGAAAATATTAAAGTGTGGAAAATTAAACCCAGTTATCCTAAGTTCCTGGGAAAGGGAAATAAATGAAAAATAGAGTGCATGCAGCTCCAGGAAGATGGGTGTCAACTTGGGCGCATGAAGTTAAAGCTGGAGAGTCATCTCATTGGGGGGGTTCGCTCTCCATTCTCCCATCCTACGCTGAACTCGTTTGGCCTTCCTCATCGACCTCTGCATATTTTCACTCTCCCTAAAACCAGTAACCCGTGGAGCTGATCTATATTCCTTGTGAAGCCCGATGTAATTTGTATTCACCTGAGCCGTGTTGTGTCTTAGATTTTGGATATTGTCGTTTTCAGTGTCCATGCTCATTTTCTGTTGCTTTCATCACCCATTTGTTAGCAAAATGGTGTTTTTGTTGTTGTTGTCCTCACCCCATTAGAACTGAGCTGAAGTAGTTGAACAAGTGGGTTGTCAGACCTATGGTTGAAGAGGAAGGTTGTTAGGTCTGTGATAAACTCTCTCTAGGTGAGAGAGTTTGTTGGGAAGTTATTTTATCCTAGAGAGAGTCTAGCATCGACTATGGAGCTTTGAGAATTCTTGATCCGGCCTGTTGCCGAGACCTTGAAAAGGGAAGTGGAGCAGCCGAAGGACTGTGGAATAGTGAAGGTGCATATTCCCAGGGTGGAATAGGCATGTGGGGAATGAGATTCTGTGAGTAGTGGGCGTAAGAAGGCTCTTGGAGAGAATCCTTCTAGTGGAACTGTGCAGTTCCTATAACCTCAGCCTAATCTAGGATTCCCTTTCCCTGGGTGAAACTTATTCCTAGCTTGGGGATGACCCACTATTGAGCATGATGAGCAGTGTGGTATAAGGCTGGGAGGTTCATGGAAGGTCTACACGCAATTGGTGGTTTTACTCCAGTTAAAAGATAAGTATCATTTTCGTTCTTAAATATGTATGTTATGCATGTCTATGATTCTTGAAATGTTATCATGTGTTCCATTGCATGTAGGAATTACTGTCAATTCCATTTCAGTCTATATGGTAGCAGTAATTTTGTGTTATTTGTTAAAATTCATTAGAAATGAATTATATATATATATATATATATATATATATATATATATATATATATATATATATATATATATATATATATATATATATNATGTTCCTTGGTGGCGTTGCTCTGCCTGTTGATGGCTGGGGATGTTACATTTTAGTATCAGATCTATTTTGTAGGTGACAAGGTATTTGGGTAGCATTGCCCGACAGTGGTGTTGACGGTCGGGGATGTTACATTTTGGTATCAGAGCCAAGGTGCCAACACTGAGTCTGGATGGGCCATGCTAGTGGTAGTTGAAGAAGAAGTTTTGGAAAAGGAATTGTTGTCGAAATGGACAAAATTCAAGTTCAGAACCAAGGTATCAAGTGGAAATTGTGTTAAGAGGAACCAATTTCAAACTTTAGAACATTCCTGAGTGCCAAGTGGTTACCTTGGCCATGTTACGAAGCTAAGGAGGTGTAGAGGTATTGTAAAACTACGACAAACGTGGTATCGGGCTACAAAGTAGTGTTGGCCGTAGGATCTATTCGGGAGAAGGAGAATCCTTCATGACCGCCAGATCTGGAGAAAGTGTAGGAGGGTTAACCTGGAAGCCCTTCGGACTTCGCGACTTCGGTGAATATAGGTGAAAAAATAAGAGAAGGGATGAAGCCTGAAACTCCGAAGTCTCAGAGGAGATCTACACCTTAGATCTGGGGAGAAGCCTTATCGCTAGATCAAGCCAAGAGAAGAATGTAATTCACATGGTGAAGAGAAGATCAGAGCTGACAAATCTATGCACAAGAGGTAGTGAGCCGTATATCTCACAATAGATCATAACTTTGGAGTTCAGAATTCGGGAGACTGGAAGGAAGCATGCATAAAAACTTCCGAAGCCCAAAATTTTGGAGTAACGAGGCATGATGATGTCACTAGGAATGACGTGGACACATGGGATGTGTGCCACATTTAAATGGGTTTTGGACCCACCAAATATTGAAATGTCATTGGGAACACGACATGTGTCTCCTGTTTGAGTGGCCCATGTGTCAATTTATAAATCTTCTCCATGTGGACTTCCTCTCGAGTATGGACAATGGAGCCTTGATGGTCCCAGTGAACGCGTGGAACCAGTTTGGAAGTCCAGAGACTTGAAACTCTAGAATAATGTTTCATAAGGAAATTAAATGAAAAAATTTCAAAAGTTTCATAACGCCAAGGTGACGAGACGTAATGACGTCACCAAAGGTGACACATAAGTGTTTAGAGATTAACGATTCAAGAGAAGTGAGGTGTGCTGATGCAAAAAATTTCGAAGCCCGAAGTCCCAAAGCTCCAAATATATGAAGTCTCAGAGCTCAGATGCCTAAATTTCCATAGTGGGTGTCAACTATTGGATTCGCAGTAGTTGTGGACTATTGATCCACCCTACTTCACGAGTTCGTTAATCCGGAACTCCGAGAAATTGTCGAGATGTGCTTTGAAAAATTCCAAAGCTGGAGGACCGAAGTTTGTAGTAAGAACCTATCGATCTAGTGCTTGTCCACAGCCCATAGTCACATGGGTTGGGGGCTAAGAGAAAGGGGCTAGTGCCCAAGAAAAAACAAAAAAATAATTGTTGCAGAACAGAGAAGAACTCAGAAAGAAGAGATCTACAGGGATTCTTAATTGATCAAGAATCGCAGATTCAATGATTATCAGAACCAAACTAAATTGCCACTTAGTGAAGAGAAATGGAGGTGGCACAGAATGCATCCAGTTTAGAGAATGAAGCTAAAGGAATGGATTTCCATTTGGTATTTTAAGGATCAAACTCCAATGGGCATGGAGAAGAGATAGATAAGGAGGGAAACATGATGAAAATCATTGAAATATTGTAGAAATATGTCCAACATCATTGAGTAGATAAAAAAAAGCTCACGAAAGCCAGGGATCAATAGGGAGAATTCAACCTAAAATTGATACAGAGCCTATAAATGATACAAAGGAAATTGGATAAGGAGAGTGACTCTAGTAAATCAGGAAGTCACGTGTCTCCTAATGAGAAGAGAAAATCAAGTAGTGTTGGTAGACACCATCATCACTCCCAAGCTCACTCCAAGAGGAGGGCACATATTAGTTCAATCCCATCTCCTACCAGAAAGCATAGGAGCTTTGGAGTGGATGAGTTGAAGGGAGAAATGAACAATATTAAGCCCCCTATGTTTGATGGAGAGCACAAGAAGGAGGAAGATGTCAAGACATGGCTGATTGGCATGAGGAAATATTTCCAACTACAGAATCACTCCTCTCATGCTGAAGGGAGAATTGCAATTTATCAACTAAAAGGAAAAGAATCCATGTGGTGGGATCAAATTGTGCAGGTGAAACACATTAAAGAGAAAAATGTTACTTGGAAGTAATTCAAGAAGTATTTCGAAAAGAAATACTTGGCTAAGAGATAGTATGACATAAAGATGAAAGAGTTCTTTGAACTCAAGCTGGGTAACATGACCATTGATGAATATGAACAAAGGTTTTTGGAATTGTTGAAGTACATTCCTTTCATCAAGGATGAGACTGTCAAAATTGAAAGGTATCTGAGTAGACTGCCACCTTCCATCAGTGACAAGATCCAGTATGATGATCGTAAAACTATGGAAGAAACTATAAGGAGAGAAAAATTCTTATATGAGCAACAAAGAGAAAATCCCACTTTTTGGAAGGCTTGGGAATACAAGAAGAAATTCAAGAAAGAGCAGAGACAGAAGGGAAACAAGCCTCCCTTTTTCAGAAATGGTCCTCAATGACAACCATATTTTAGAGAGAAGAGGATGGTTGAGGCAGGGGGACAAAGACCAAGGCAAACGCCCATTCAATGTTGGGGCTTTCATGGAGGCAACAAGTATAGAGATTTTCCCCACAAAAATGAAAAAGTGAGAACTATCCACAATGTTCAGCAAACAAAAACAATGGAGGATATGGGAAGTAGAATACCAAAAATCTATGCAACCCTGGACAATAATAAAGATGAGTTTCAATCACACATGATTGAATTTGAAGGTATGATCAATAACCATGCCTTTACTATTTTAATTGATTCAGGGGTTAGTCATAGTTATATAGATTCCAAGATGGTGGAAAGTTTACATTTTCCAAGAAACAAGCATGGAAAATCTTGGTTAGTACATCTAGCTACAGGAGACAAAACAAAAGTTACTGAGTTGGTTAATTCCTGTCCAGTGGAAATGAACGGGCTGAGCACAAGGGATGAATTGAACATCTTGCCTTTGGGTTCCTATGATTGTCTAATTGGGATGGATTGGTTGGACCAACACCATGCCATATTAGATTTTCGTAACAAGGCATTCACTTGACTAGATGAGGAAGGAAATCAGAGATAAGTCCAAGGAATTCCCAGAGAATTTGCTATCAGAGAAATATCAACAATGCAGTTGAAGAAGTGTTACAGGAAAGGCTGTCAAATATTTGCATCACATATGGATGAATCACCTAAGGATAAGGTGTAAAATATTGAAGACCATGCTTTATTAAAATATTTTGAAGATGTATTCTAAGAGGTACCTGGATTATCCTTGAAGAGAGATATTGGTTTCTCTATAAACCCGATGCCTGGAGTAGCTCCAGTGTCAAAATATCCTTACAGAATGAGTACACCAGAGCTGAAAGAACTGCAGTTGCAGCTTCAAGAACTTCTGAAGAAGGGGTATATAGTCCCAAGTGTGTCACCTTGGGGTGCCCCAGTCTTATTCGTGAAGAATAAAGATGGGACATTGAGATTGTGCATCGATTTCAGATAGTTGAACAAAGTGACTATTAAGAAAAAGTATCATTTTCCAAGGAATGATGATCTCTTTGATCAATTGAAGGATGCCAAGATAGTTTCAAAAATATATCTCATGTCAGGGTACCCCCAGGTAAGGATAAAGGATGAATACATAAACAAGACCACCTTCAAAACAAGGTATGGTCACTATGAATTCACAGTGGTGCCATTTGGGTTATCAAATGCACCTGCTATTTTCATGTGCCTAATGAATGGTGTATTCAGGGAATATTTAGACAAGTTTTTCATAGTATTTTTGGATGACATCCTGGTGTATTCCAAGTTAGAGGAAGAGCATGAAAATCATTTAATGATTGTGTTGCAAGTATTAAGAGAGCACCAACTGTATGCAAAATTGAGAAAGTTCTCATTCTATCAAAATAAGATCCATTATTTGGGACATATCATTTCAAAAGATGGGATAACTGTGGATCCAGATAAGATAGAAACCATTAGAGAATGGTCAACGCTGAAGAATGTGATAGAAGTTAGATCATTTATGACTCCATGGGTATATTACAAAAATTTCATTGCGGGGTTCTTAAGGATAGCTCACCCCATCACTTCCTTGTAAAGGAAGGAGAAAGAATTTCAGTGGATAGGAGAATGTGAGAGAAGTTTCCAACAATTGAAGCAGTTGTTAACCAGTGCTCTAGTCCTGAGGATTGCATATCCAAATGAAGATTTTGTAGTGTGTACAGATGCATGCAAAGAAGGATTGGGAGGATTCCTCAACCATACTGGGTTGGTAATATGTTATGAGTCCAGAAAATTGAAAGAGCATGACAAGAACTATGCAACTCATGATTTGGAGTTGGCAGCCATTGTACACACTCTGAAGAAATGGATACATTACCTCATGGGAAAGAGGTTTGAACTCAGGACAAACCATCATAGTTTGAAGTATCTATTTGACCAACCAATTCTGAATGTTAGGTAGAGTAGGTGGTTGGAATTCATTTGTGAGTATGACTTTGATATCAAGCATATCAAAGGAAAGGAGAACAAAGTGGCTGATGCACTCAACAGAAGAGTGCATGAACTACATGCTACAACCATTATCATGTACCAAACTAATATTAAAGGCATAATTTCAGAAGCTGCAAATGCACATTTGCAGTACATGGAATTGGTGACAAAGCTACAACAAGGTAAGATGCTACAGAAAGTGGAAGATTATAAATTGGAAGCTGATGGAACACTCCTATACAAAAATAGAATTTATGTACCTAATTTCCAGGAATTGAGAATTATGATCTTGAAAGAAATGCATAATGTGCCTTATGTTGGGCACCTTGGATATCAAAAAATGGTGGCATTAGTCAAGAGACGTTAATTTTGGCCAGGTATGAAGAAGGAAATTGTAGAATACATCACCAGATGTATGTAGTGTTAGAAGGTCAATGATAAGCATAGGCACCTAGCTGGGTTGCTATAAGCTTTACCCAATCCTGAGTGGAAGTGGGAAGTAGTGACAATGGATTTCATCACAAGATTACCCATAACAAATAAGCAACATGATTCCATCATGGTGGTGGTGGATAAGCTTACAAAAGATACCCATTTTATTGCATTGAATACTACTCACAAGGCAACTAATGTTGACGATATCTATATGAGGGAAGTAGCACAATTGCACGGTATTCCCAAGACAATTTTGTATGACAAAGACCCGAAATTTACCTCAAAGTTCTGGAAGGGGTTATTCAAAGGGTTTGGAACGAATATGAACTTCAACACTACTTATCATCCCGAGTCTGATGGGAAAACAAAAAGGGTGAACCAAGTGATAGAAGATGTGCTAAGGATGTATGTGATGGACAAACCATATAAATGGGAAGAATACCTACACTTGGTAGAATTTTCTTACAACAATGGGTATCAAGCATCATTGAAAATGAGCCAATTTGAAGCACTTTATGGAAGAAAGTGAAACACACCCATAAGTTGGGACAACCCAGCTGATAGGACAGTGGTTGGGCCAGAGTTTCTCAAGGAAATGGAAGAGAAAATGATGAAGATTAAGCAAAATTTAAACGCTGCCCAAGAAAGGAAGAAAGGTTATGCTGATAAGAACAAGATCCACAGGGAGTTTAAAGTGGGTGATCATATTTTCTTGAAAGAAAAAGCCAAAAAAAGTTCCCTGAAGTTGGGAAACTGTTCCAAATTGGTAGCCAGATATTATGGGCCATTTGAAATCCTAGAAAGGATTGGACCAATTGCATATATGCTTGCATTGCCTGCATCCGTGAATGTACATAATGTGTTTCATGTTTCATTGCTTAACAAATATATACCTAATGCTAATCATGTTATTGATTGGAATGTGATTCAGGTGGAGCAAGAAGGTGTCTTTCAAGTGCATCCAGTGCACATATTGGACTAGAAGAGAAAACAACTTTGGAATTGAGCCATAGATCTTGTAAAGGTATAGTGGACCTGGTATGGTTCTAAGGACGTGACATGGGGGAATGAGGATGTTATGCAGACAGAATACCTGTATCTTTTTTAATATTTTGAGAATTTTGCTGATATTATGTAAATGAGTTGCACTAAGGACAGTGAAAAAATAACAGGAGGGGATTGTAATACCCCAAGGACGAGCCCCTCTGAAATGTAATGATGTTTGTAGGCTAGTGAGATAAGTAATTACAAGCTGGTAGGATTATGTGTTATTAGGCCCAAGATCCTAGGTTCTAAGGTTAGTTGGCCTGATTTTGTATATGTACTTATGCAAATTATTAATAAAATACATCGCTACATGTAGACCAACCATGAAGAAGAGTGATGGGGGACGAAGCTCCACCAAGTAGGGAAAGGGATGGGACTGAGAGGCTAGAAAAGAGGGGATAATCTAGAGGTATTAACCCAAGGGAATATTATAATGTATTCCTGAATAATGAAAATATTAAAGTGGGGAAAATTAAACCTAGTTATCCTAAGTTTCTAGGAAAGGGAAACGAATGAAAAATGGAGTGCATGCAGCTCCAGGAAGATAGGTTTCGACTTGGGTGCATGCAGTTAAATCTACAGATTCATCTTTTTGGGGCAGTTCGATTTCTATTCTCCCATCCTACACCGAACTCGTTTGGACTTCATCATCGAACTCTGCATATTTTCACGCTCCCTGAAACCAGTAACCCATGGAGATGATCTATGTTCCCTATGAAGCCCGATGCAGTTTGTATTATCCAGAGCCATGTTGTATCTTAGCATTTGGATTTTGTCATTCTTGGTGTCCATGCCCATTTTCCGTTGCTTCCATCACCCGTGTGTTAACAAAATGTTGTTTTTGTTGTTGTTGTTGTCCTCACCCTACTGGAGCTGAGTTGAAGTAGTTGAAGAAGCGGGTTGTCAGACCCGTGGTTGAAGAGGAAGGTTTTTAGGCCTGTGAGAAACTCTCTCCAGGTGAGAGAGTTTGTTGGGAAGTGATTTTATCCTAAAGAGAATCCAGAACCAACGACAAAGCTCTAAGAATTCCTGATCCAGCCTCTTGTCGAGACCCTGAAAAGGGAAGTGTAGCAACCGAAGAACTGTGGAACAATGAAGGTGCATATTCCTGGGGTGGAACATGCATGTGGGGAATGAGATTCCGTGAGTAGTGGGCGTAAGAAGGCTCTTAGAGAGAATCCTTATAGTGGTATTGTGCAGTTCCTATAACCCCAACCTAGTCTAGGATTCCCTTTCCCTAGGTGGAGCATATTCCCAGCTCGGGGGTGACCCACTACTGAGCGTGATGAGCAATGTGGTCTAAGGCTAGGAGGAACGTGGGAGGTTTGCACACAGTTGGTGGTTTTACTCGAGATAAAAGATAAGTATCATTTTTTTGCTTAAATATGTATGTTATGCATGTATTTGATTCTTGAAATGCTATCATGTGTTCCATTGCATGTAGGAATTACTGTCAATTCCATTTCAGTATGTATGGTAGCAGTAATTCTATGTTATTTGTTAAAATACATTAGAAATGAATTATATATATATATATATATATATGTTCCTCATTGGCGTTCCCTAGCCTATTGATGACTGAGGATGTTACATTTTGGTATCAGAGCTAGTTTGTAGTTGACAAGGTATTTGGGTAGAGTTTCCCGACAGTGGTTTTGATGGACAAGAATGTTACAAAGACACTGTCTGACACATTCTGAATGTATCCCACTTATGACAAAGAACTGTATTCCATTGTGCAGGATTTCCGACAATGGACGCATTACATTTTGGGGAAGGAAACGATCATCCACACATACAACCAACCCCTGCAGTTCATACAAACACAAGGGAAGTTGTAGAATGATCGTCATCAAAAGTGGTCCACATATCTGCAACAGTTTCATTTGAACATCAAGTACAAGAAGGGAAACACCAATAATGTTGTAGAATTCCTTAGTTGACCACCGATCGTGGAGATAAACATCGTGCTCAAATCTTATGGGCACAAGACTTCTGATTGGCCGCTTCTCTACAAGAGCGATCCAAAATTCAACCACACATACAAGACGCTCTTGGAGGGTAACCAAGTTTCGAATTTTCACCTCCACGATGCACTATTATGTCACCTGGGACACCTTTGTGTTCCTTCAAGCGAGCATACCAAGATGATTTGGAAGCACACTACAGTCGGGTCACTGGGAATTTCAGGGTCAAGAAAACAACGAAAATATTGTAGAAGTACTTGTATTAGCCAATCCTTCAATAGGATGTCAGAAAGTACATCAGATCCGTCACTGCCTGCGCCATTGCCAAACCAACCATCAAGAATCAAGGCCTCTATACTCTGCTGCCTACCCCTATTCGAACTTGGGAATCCATTTCTATGGATTACATGTAGGGCCTTCCTTCTACTAAGAAAGGAAATGACTGTGTTCTCATGGTCATCGACAGATTCTCGAAGATGGCCATTATGGTGGCCTGCAAGAAGAATATCACAGCAGGAGCCACTACTAAACTTTTCTTTGAATGAGTGTGGGTACACTTTGGGATCCCACATCCTATCATCTCAGATTGGGACAACAAGGTCCTCAGTACATTTTGGTCTAGCCTCTGGTCAATGTTGGACACCAAGCTCACCAATTCCACAACTTTCCATCCCCAAACTGATGGCAAGACAAAGGTCGTCAACATGATGATCGTACACATTTTTCCCATGTACAAATCAAAACATCCACGAACATGGGATGAGAGCCTCCCCTATGTACAAAACATCTATAACTGGGTCCTCCACAACTCAACCAACCATAGTCCCTTTCAGGTGGTCTTGGGATTCCAGCCACTATGTCCCATTGATGTAGCCATGCCATTTGCACCTACTTAGGCTTATTTGGCTCATGTCCAGTCTAAAGTTGCAAAGGTGAACATATTCATTAAGCACATTCAACACATTAGCCAATAGGTTAATGACATATTGGACAGAGCCAATGCTGAGTACAAGCAATGACATGATCATCATCGGGTGCAACACAACTTCCAGGTGGGCAACAAAGTGTGGCTACATTTGTAGAAGGAGCGCCTCGTTGGGACCCACTGCAAGATTTTACCTCTCTGATATGGACCATACACCATCACCAAGGATATAGGGGACAATGCCTTCAAGCTCAGTATTCCACCATTCCTTGGTTTGCACCTGGTGTTCAATGTGGACCGCCTTCGACCCTACTTTCCACCTCTACTGGACACATCCGACATGGAAGAAAAACTCACACCAACAAAGTTAAGCCCAAAATCCATGGAACAAGCCATAACTGATAAGATTATGGACACACAGATCAAGAACACCTGCCAACAGAGGATCCAACTATATCGAGTTGTCAAAGAAGGCCAACTCCTTCAACAGGGCAAGTGGCTCACTAGGGACCAAGTTCAGCAGAAGTTTCCTCATCTCATGGAGGAACTCAATGCAATGGGGACCATTTCTTCCTAAGGGGGGATGAATGATCGAGGTGGATATTGGTGGCCACCCGACTATTCCACTTGGACCCCCACCATTTTTTCTTTCATTTTTCCAGTTTGCTTAATTGTAGCACAATTTACTTTTTTTGGCAGTTTTTCAGGTCCTGAACTTCCGGAGTCGTTTTGAGGCGCTAAATGACGTTTTTTAGGCATCAAACCTCCGACGAATGTGAGTCTGTTATGGACTTGATATTCATTGCCAGAAGTTGTAGTATTTAGATAGTTATTTATAATGATGTATCATGTGCGTCAAATGAAGATAGTATGCCAAAGTTACGACCTCGAGAAATTGATGTACCAATTTATCCCGACAAGGCCCATATTCTGGTGTTTCATCTCCTAGGGTTAGGTTTTTGGATGTTTAGGGTTTTCCATTGTTTCTCAATAATATATAGGCCTTCGAGACCCATTGTAATACATATATCAGAGGCCTGTAGCTGCCACATCTCTTCTCAAAGATAAGCTACCAACGCCCTAGCTAATTTATTTCCATTATGTCTGTAAACAAATTTCAATTCTTTGATATTAATGAAATGACGTGTTATTTCCACTGCACCTTTGTATTTATGGTTATTTGTGTATTTTGTTGTGTTCCTACATAAATTCAAATCATAAGGCCTAGTGAATAATGTGAGCATGTCTAATGTAAGAAGACTTAATATAAGGTTTTTCTTCTAGAAAGATCTTCCTCTAGATTGTTATTTTGAAGATAGATTTAGTATAAATAGGAGTAGAAGGCATGAGAAATATTTGTCTTGAGAATTATTATAATATATTGTTTCTCTGTTGGAGGTTTACCCCTCAAAGAATAAATTCAACATTAATTTCTATCAATAAAGGTATTATATTTGGTTTTTTGATTCTCTACATTTTGTTGTTCCATTGGTATTTGCTTCGGTATTTCTAGTTTTCTTCTTATTATAATAGATATGGTACCTAAAAGGTGGTATCTGAGCACTTTTCTCTATGGAAAGTGTGGGATTTTTTTTTCCAGGTTAGATACATGTATTGTCGATGTATTTAAATAACATAGATCTGTCACTCAGTGGATAAAACTTTGATGGGGAAGACTGCACACAAGAAATACAAATGGTTTCATGACATTGTCCAGAAACCAACGTTTCACCTTATTGGAAACCTCTGTAACACATGTTGGTAGCCTTTGAGTAGTACCACATCAGATAGAATCTATACACAACCATCACTCCCACATACTATCATCTATATCGAGAGTCCCCTAGGTCTCCTGAAATCATCCCTAGATCAACTGATTAGCTAATTGACTATTATAGTGACACCGAGAAAAAAACTTGGGAAGATACTCTTTAGTACCTAGGTAATCAAGTAGTATGACTAAGGGTATAGTCGAGCCTCCTTAGTTGGTGCCTTGAGATATTGGGACAAGTACTACTATTCAATCCTCCACATATATCAGAGACCTATAACACATGGAAAAAACTTGTCTGTAGGAACCCTATAAACCCTAACCCATGGGGAAATAAACAACATAGAAATAAAAGAGACGATAGCTATTGTAGTGCATCATTTCCTCTTGCATTCTGGTTGTGAAATTTCTACATAATTTTTTTGATTAACAATTTGGTCCATTCACCACTGCAATATTATTCAGGCCATAGTATAAATCTCTAGAAGTATTCTTCATGCCAGACCTATCCCATGAGATTCATCTCTTCTCCATGATCACAATGGTACCTATAATTTTTAAGCCGTTTTCTTCATGTACCTGACCCCCTTTCCAACAAAATTATTTTGGACCTATCCCATTAGATTCCCCTCTTCACCGTGATCCTAGTGATACCTATCATTTTCAAGTTTTTTTTTCCTATGGAGCCATCCCCTTCATGATACCCTTATTTACCACTTATTCCATTGGATTTTTATGGTTTCACTGATCACAGTGGTAGATATCACTTATCTACTTTTTCTCCCATGGACCGAACCCTCATCCCCAAATGGCTCCTAATCACCAAGAAAAAACCAATCAGAAACTTAATTATGACATTCCTATTGTTCATTCCAAAGTGGACTACATCCAGGAATAACTCAATGGTCGAATTGATGAAATCAATTCCACTCTGAAACAATTCATGGACAAATTCCAGGGTCCTTCCTCCTATGACCCACCCCTCCATGTTTAAGGTGTTGACTCCATCCAACCTTTTCACTCTCATTCCATGTCGTTAGATCATGACCCCCATCATCCCAGAGTTGAGGTGAAAAAATTTGATGGCTCAGAGTGTTAAGCCCTAATATTGGCTCATTACCCCTTAATTGGGGCATATTATATTAGTAATGTTATTTTATTTATGTCAGCTTTAGGCCATTAGTTGTAATTATACCTCCTAGTCTCCTATATATAACAAGGAGACATTTTCATTTTGAATCATCTTGTACTTGAACATTTAAGTGGGGTAAAACGAGGTTGCCCCCTCGAAGAGGCTTATTATTTGAAATTATCTCTTTTTCAAGGCGTTGAGTACTCTTTTTGAGGTTTTTCTATGCTATATTGATATTTGGTTCTTAACATATGGTATCAGAGCTCAAGGTCTTGGGGTTTCGCTGCTACATCTGAGACACCTTGGTATTTTCGCTATAACTTTTTTTCTAAAACATTTCAAAAGGAACGACTTGGAGGATATTTATTAGACAGATCAAGTTACGTTGGTTTCAAAATTCATCTCTTGAGGCCTTATAATTTTGGAGATACATCCTGTACAAGATAGGATTTTGGAATCATCCTGAATTGAGCCATTGTAGAATTTTCTCTATAAAACATTTTCTGTAACGTTTCAGACCCTGAACTCCGGAGGATATTTATAGAAATTAGTAAGGTATCAGTGGTAAAAATTTCAGCTTCTGGGTCATCTTAAATTTGTAGAAACACCCTATGTAAGATAAGGTATCTGACTAGTCCTATTGACTAGTCTCAAGAAGGTGTTCCAGGTAAAACAATCATAACTTCCTGGAAAGGCCAAAAATTGGCAATTTGTGGGGAAGTTACCATAAATTCCACTTGGCACATCCAATTTTGATCAAACCTGTAGCATTGCAAAGAAGAAATATCAGAGAACTACATAAAAGAAAGTTTCATACTTAGAAAGGATGAAACTTGGGAGATACAACAGAAGAAAGATTGTCTAGCAGAACCACCTCAAAATCAAGGTTCATAAGTGATACTTGGCCAACATGCCACCCAAAAAGGGAACTACTGTTATCGCTCCAAGGAACCCTCTGTGGTTGCAGACCAGAGGTGCTTGGTAACTTAAGAAATGAATGTTTTTGTGTTTTGTGAATGTGGGTCAATGGGACAACTCAATACAGTTTATAGCATTCAAACATGAACATGATAAACAAATAAACAGTTCTTTCAAGTATTGATTAATCATCAAGTAACTTAAAGGTGGATGGAGAAAAAATTGTAACTAAACCAATGCATAGCAGGGTCTAAGAGACAATCAATAGGCTTATTATCAGGTTATGAGCTAAACAATGGGATAACAGCCATTCAAAGCTTAACAACACAGATAAAAATGTTGATGGAAAATGGAAAGCTGACAATCAAAACTAAAAGAAAACTGTGATCTGTATTAGCATAATAAGTCTGAGCACACAAAAGAGTATATCTCTGTCCAGAATCGAACCCCTGTTTGATTTCAAAATAGGCATTTATAGCCTTTACAAGATGGTTACACAGATCCTAAAAACATGGATCTGTTATTTAATAAAAACAGTCCTATTTTACTTAAACAACTATGACAATAAAGCCTTCAATAACAGAAAAGAGTATTCGAATTGCCTTCATCATGCAAAAATTCTTCATTCGCTTTCTCCAGCTTCCAGCACCTACGATGTAGTGAGGCAGCGTGACACCTGTGTGTGACTGTTTCATTTCCCCAATACTCATGGCTGAGTTTTAGGATATGGCATTGAAAACGTGTCCAAAAATTCCTCGGATGCTTTGAGT
>ML820125.1:35731-64256 GCA_009831015.1 Picea engelmannii
GCCATTTGAAGCATGTTTTGGCTATTTGCCCAAATCTCCTTTATATTTTATCTTTGGGAAGGATATTGCTATTGATGGTCAATATGACATTGATAGGGCAGAAAAGTTCATTGAACAAATTCAGTCAATACATCAAATGGTACAAGAACAGTGGGAAAAGAGTCAAGCCAAGTACAAAACAAGAGATGATAAGCATCGTGTTGATCACAGTTTCCAAGTTGGAGATGAAGTTTGGATTTACATTAGTAAGGAGAGGCTTAAAGGAGAAGGTAAAAAACTGAAACCAATTAGATATGGTCCTTTCAAGATTCTTGACAAGATTGTTAATAATGCCTTCCATTTGGATTTACCTCCTTATATGAAAATGTATTCAGTTGTTAATGTTGAGAATTTGAAATTGTATGAGCCTCCTTTGATTCATGATCAAGGAGAACATGTTCATATTCCTTCTATAGATGATTTCTCCCAAGAATATCTTACAGAACTACATGAAGACACAATCCTTGACAAGAGAATGAGAACTTCAAAATGGGGAAATGTGGAATATCTTCAAATTGGTCTTAAAGGCACAAATCCAAGCAAAGCAAAGTGGATTGAGGTTGGAAAGGTGAGGGAAATATAGCCTCATCTTCAGATAGACTGAAAATAGCCTTTTGGAGGTCCAAAAACTTTCCAATGGGGAGGTGTGATCTAGGGGATCAAATTTTGCTCAAATTTCAAAGTTCTTGGAATCGCTTCAAATCGAACGGGTGCGTAGGTCTCATCGTCACGAACACAACGCAACTTGAATGGGTTCAAAAAGATGTCGGATGAGTGAGATATCGTGTTCTGTTCAAATTGTCAAACAAGAAAAAAACAATTTGCTGACTGTACAGTCCGTACGGTTGTTGACGTGGCAGGGTTGTACGATGACGTGACAGGGATGTACGCTGACATGGTAGGGTTGAGTTGGCAGATAGTTGGTAGTTATATGGATGAATTAGCATCCGACAGATGGCATCTTGGTGGCGAATGGATTGGTGACACGTGGCCCAAGCAAGGGTTGCCACGTGTCACCTGAACATTGGATAAAATTTGTGGAGTCTGTAGGACTCGACCCTGCGACCTCCGGGCAGGGGAAGAGCTTTGGGAAGGGCCACCCAACCGGCGCGCCCACCATTAGTTCTTAACACATATATGGTTTTAAATATATTTTAATTTCATTGTGTTTTGATTTGGGCGTGGTCCGGGCCGGGGCTAAGCCCCGGCCCCCGGTCACATGCGGATTACCATATAACCACCACCACGCGTGTGCAAATTCAAACATAGTCAAGCCCATGGTTGTATTGTTAATACATATGACCAATGGTTAAATGCGCGGGAGTTTAATATTACCAATGGTTAAAAGCGCACCGACACTTGTCGCTTTACCATGTGACTTGGGACTTAGCCCTATTACACTCGGTCATATGACCCATATGCCCAATGGTTTGGCAGTTAGGGGCTAGGTTCCCTAACCATCCTACAGTTTGCACAATTTTTTGGTTATGTGCCCGGTGCTAGGTTTTAGCATGGAAATGAGCGCATGATCTAGGTTGGACACACAGAGGTGCATTTTGGCGATCCAGAGACAACAAGTTTGAAGGGGAACTTCCAGGAAGCCTTTCTTCTTCAATGTTTGGCCAAATCAGGTGCCGAAAAATCCCAGCTAGGGGTTTTTGGATGTTCTAAATCCATTGGAGCCATCTATTTGGAATTTTGAGCATTGCAAAACACATATTTTAGCACTTTGAGCAAATAATATAAAAGATCCATTGGAAGATGGACCAAGAGATGTAGCCCAAGAGAGGGGTGAACTCCTTTATCATTTGTTGTGTTATGTTTTTTCTGTTCACTGTTATTTTTTGCTTATTATCTGCATCTTGAATGTGTAATTTCTATAAAAAATTGTGTTTGCAAATTGATCCTTTTGCATAAGAACACTTGAATTAAAACTTGCAAATATTTTCAAGAATACAAGCCTTTATCATTTTCAGATCAGTGACCTAGAGGATGAAAGTATAAATAAGATAGCAATGGTTTCTTGTAGATCATCCTTTTTGTGGATCAATGGAGAGCTTCTTGTGGGAATATATTTTGGAGTATTGATGGAGAGCTTCTTGTGAGAGCTTCTTGAGCATTTTTGGTGTGGAACACTTGAGAATATTGAAGATATATAGGTGGTTGTGGTAAACAAGAATATCTAAGCCGAAATTCTGAGGAAAGTGAATAAAAGAAGGCCGAAATGAAAGGAAGGATAAATTATTTTGATGGTGCTTTCTAAGGTATGTTATTTACAGGTCATCTCACCATTTTTTCTATAACATTTTTTATGTAATGATTCAGATCTTGAAATTTCTATGAAAGTGAGAAAACATATCCATGTATATTTGGTTAAGAATTCAGCTTGTGGGTCATTGTATTTTGGGAGTTACACTCCGTGGAAAATAGGGTTTGTGGCTAGTCCTGAAACTAGTCAAAATTAGGTGTTTCGGGTAAAACCGTCATAACCTTTTCATAACAGATCCAAATTCAGTGAGACTAATTGTGTTGTTTACATTAAAGTATTTAGTATGGTCTGTAACATTTTCAGATCGATTCAACAAATATTCCGTGCAGGGCACACTCTACAAGGTCACTCTCTAGAATAATCCAGAATTCAACAAGGTATGCCATTTTTTCTATACCTCCTCTTATGAGAGGTTACAAGTATTTCCACTTGGAGGAATTGCATAAAAAACATTGAATAACATTGTGTATCAGTTTCATATCTTTATTCAGTACAGGTACACAGTTATGATTATTTCAAGTTAGGGTTGTTGACTAATCCAAAACTAGTCATGGTTGAGACAAGCAGTGGATGAGTTGGCACATACATGAGGTGTATAGTTGATGATGTTGGTACATATTGATGAGCCTTTGTTGATTATTAGTTGAAACATGATTGGTATATACTTGGTACATGGTTGGATGCACTTGTTTATGGTACAGGTTGATTACAGGTTGTTTGGCACAGGTTGGTGCATGGTTGATGCTCTTGTTTATGGTACAGATTGATATCTGTTGAGGATTGTTGCCTCATATAAGTTGGTGCTGAGAATGTAAGATGAGTATTTCATATAGAGTTGGTGCTCTTTTAGATTTGTACTCTATTCAGTTGTTTCTGAAAAACCCTCGGATTGAAGTCCATAATAAAAAGAAAAATTGTACATACATCTTGTGTTCCTTGTGTTCCTTGTGGAGATGATTTGTTGATGATATATTGCTGATATGTATTCAAATCTAAATGATTATTAATGAAAACAATGAGTAATGAGTAAATGTCGAATGCTAACTAATGAGTTTTGTGTAAGGGGAAGTTTTGGGAAAAAGATCCCCACACTCATTCACCCCCCCATCTAAGTGTGGTAGGTGTGTCCAACACCCTAAACACTCCATTCCTACCCCTCAGGAAACTCCTCTCAAGGACCAAAAATTAACACAAAAGGAAACGGATGAATGGAAGATAAAGGGTATTTGCTATAATTGTGACGAGAAATACTTTCTAGAGCACAAATGTAAAGAACATAAAAAAATTATGGACATTTTATAGGATGTTTCTGATGAATATGATGTGGTTTCACCTGTGGAATAACTACCCTAAGAAGATGATATTACGCCACCCTATGATCCTCCTGAAGTTGAACCTATGATTTCTCTAAATTCTCTCACTGGATTTTCTTCTCCCTAAACCCTCAAGTTGATTGGATACATTAAGCATCACAAAGTCATCATCCTAGTTGACAATGGAAGGAGTAATAATTTCATTCATTGCCACCTTGCCCAAGAGATCAATTGCTTTATTTGTGCAGTAAAATATTTTCAAATCATGATTTCCAATGGGGGTTCTATGAAATGTGAGGGGCATTGTGTAACACACCCACTATGGAATTTAATTTTTTTTGGCCTTTTCTTCTTTTCTCTGAGGAATAGAATTTCCCCGAGTCCCTACGGGACCTGATATAGATCCTATCATCCCTTTTCCGCACTCATCTGATCGGTGGTTATGGCCACAAGACTTATCGGAGGGTACTCATCGACTTTCACGATACGGGAAATCATGATACAAGTATTCCCTTCTTCATTTCAGGGTTTCATCCATCGAAATTTCGCGGCTAGTGAATTACGAGGAAAACTAACCCTTGAGAGTCATGGGCACCGGAAAGCCGAAACACCAAAACCATGTGTGCGAATCCATTTCGGGACTTCGCCTATCGGGATTTCGCAAGTCGGGAGTTCGAGGGATGCGATGACAGAATGTCTCACATCGGGGTCTTCCGGGAGCCAAAATCTGAATTACTAACTTTAAACATACTTCCTTGTTTTGGGATTTCCGCCATCGAGAATTCAGGATATGCGACGACAGGAGGTCTCGCACTTAGGTTTCCCGGGAGCCGAAACTCCAAAACCTTAACATACGTACAATTGTATATATGTGTCGCTTAGTCCATTCCAGGAATTCACAGATTGGGTTTTTGGGACTAGTGAGCATAAGCAAACTTACCGTCAGGTATCTCGGGTGCCGAAACACTAACACACCAAATAATGTCTGTGTTAAGCCATTTCGGGACTTTGCAAGTCAGGAGTTTGGGAGATACGACTACAAGGGAATATGCCCTTGAGCATTCCGATTTCTGAAGTGCCAAAGTCTCGTAACCTATCCGCATATTTTTCTTTCGGGACTTCACCCATCGGGATTTCGGGACTGACGTGTACAAGAAGACCGACCCTTGGGTTTCCCGGTTGAAAAAACACCGAAACACCAAGTCTTACCCATGCTAGACCTTTTCCAGATCTCATACTTCAGGATTTCGCGATGGGTAATGACAAGAAGTCTCACTCCTAGGTTTTCTCGGGAGTCGGAACACCAAAAACTCATAGCTACTCCGTCCTATTATCATTTTGGGATTTCACGAAGTGCGTAGACAGGAGATCTCACGCCTAGACCTTCCGAGAGCCAAAACTCTGAAATACCGACTCCTAAACCTATGCATCTATTTCAGGGTTTCTCCCATCAGAATTTCGCAGACCGGAGATTCGGGACTTGCGAGTATAAAGGGACTCGCACTTAGGTATCCCGGGTACCTAAATGTCGAACTATCCTATCTCATCCACTCCTTAAACTATTTTGGGGTTTCAGTTATCGGGGTTTCGCGACTCACGATGATCAGGGTTCTTCCCGTTTGTCTTCCTGGGTACCAAAATGTCGAAACGCTTACCGGTAGCCACATTCCTATAAATGGATGGTCCAGATACTCCCACGAACCCTGGGGATCTATGGTCCCGATTTATTCGCTACTTACAAATATAAAAGGAAAGGGGTTGAGGCATTAACGCCCTTGTTTCTTCCTCCAATCTAATGGTCGCGACTGACCTCAGATCTTCCGATAGGATCTCGTCCGTCAATCAATACTTATCCACACGCTGCCATTTCTGGATTTCCCAATTCCAGGTTTCGGGTTTTTAAGAGGACCATCCCTCCTCGTGTAGGATTACTGAGACTTGCGCCATCAAATCCTTTTTCAGGTTCTTGGTAAGCTTTCCAAGAAGGGTGTCTCTATGGGGAGATCTATCCAGGGTATTACCTGAGACGGATAAGGGTATAGATTTCCCAAGAATAGACTTGAAGTCTAAATTAGATCGGTATACATACATATAGCTATTTATAAACATAAGGAATATGTAGTCTTTCCATTATAAGCATGCAACCACCATTTCTGGTCAAAACACCACACAGACAGTATTATACTGAAACCATTCATAATTGCACAGACTATGAGCATAAATGTCAGAATACACATTTCAAGATGCAATATATAAAACACTTATCTGAAATAACACCAGGCGTGTTTGCAATTGCTGAGAGGGATGCTCGTTTCCACCCAATCGTAGGCTTATCAATTCCGAATGGATTTACCACTAGCCACCCCTGAGCTGAGACCACATTACTGCGAGACTGAGTCTCTATTCGCCAGTGACCGAGAACGAAGGTTACTCTCCTTCTTCTATGCTATCACTCACTTTGTAGTTTTTCCAGAGTTCTTTCGATCTCTCTTCCTCTTTCCCTCGCGTCTGCCCCTTGATCGCACACTCTTCCTGCCTTTTCTCTTTTCAGCGAGGTTGCATGTGGCACGATCTTCCTCGTGGTGGTCAGTTCTGAGGACTCTTCAGATGGGCGGTCACCCCCATTCCTCATCACTTATGAGGAGCCATTTACCTACCAACCTGGCGAGTGATTTAATTTGGGGCCAGCAAGCCGCTCTTGGTTCTCCGGGCCAGTGAAGACCAAATACGGTATTGGTTTCGGTGGAAGTTAATGCCACCATTCCAGGTTCCTTCCACCACCTTTCTTTAGCCATCATGGTCTCTTTTTCATCACATCCCCCTCTCAGTAGTCCTGCAATATATATATTCATAATATTATTTACATTCATCGACCTTTTTCACAAGGTCCATTCACATCACACATTCACATTTATGAGTTTTCCACAATACTTGGCCAGTATAGTTATTTTTACAGACTGGGGGAAACAAGGTGTTACAATTCCCTCCCCCTTAAAGGAACATCATCCTCGATGTTCTATCTATCAACTTGACATGCATGTACAGATGTAAAGAAAATCAGATATGCCCGTTTCATGGAATCCTCCATTTCCCATGTAGCCTCGTCTGGGCCAAAATGTTTCCACTGCACCTTGACCTGTGCAATGGTTTGGTTCCAGAGCGGGGTTTTCTTTCTATCCATTATGCATTGAGGTTCTGGTAGAAATTCTCCCTCCAGTTCCACCTAGATCACAGACCAGTCAATTATATGGTTAGAATCATGTACATATTTCGTCAATAATTATACATGGAAAACATTATGTGCTTTTACTGTGGGAGGAAGTGCTAGCCTATAGGCTACAGGTCCCACTCTATCTAGAACCTCCAAGGGTCCACAATACCAAGGTGCTAACTTGGCACAAGCTCCCATTTTTAGGGAACTTTTCCTGGGTCTAACTCTGAGATATACATGATCTCCCGCTTTGAACTCTCTTGGAGTTCTCTTTTGGTCGGCATAACTTTTCTGTCAATTCTGAGCAACCTTCAGGTTTTGTTTTATCTGAGTCACTTGTTGTTCCATTTCTTTCAACATGTTGGGTCCAAAAGAAATCTTGTTTATGGGATTACTCCAGTTGACTGGAGTGTTACATGGCCTACCATAGAGGACTTCGAAGGGACTCATCTTTAAGGATGCTTGGTAGCCATTGTTGTAGGCGAATTCTACCAGTGGCAGGTAGTCTTCCCACTTCTTGGGTTGATGTATTACATGCATTCTTAGCATGTCCTCAAGTATTTGGTTCACTCTTTCTATATGTCTGTCGGTTTAAGGGTGATAGGCGGTGCTAAACAACAATTTGGTCTCTAAACCAACCATTAGTGACTTCCAAAAGTTGGAATTAAATTTCATGTCTCTGTCAGACACGATCTCTTTCATCATACCATGCAGTATGAATATCTCCTTCATGAATACCTGAGCGACGTCTATTGCCTTGCAAGTCGATTTGACGGGGATGAAATGAGCAGGCTTGCTCAATTTATCCACCATTACCATGATGGCATCATTTTGTTTGGTCGAGGTTGGTAATCCGGTGATGAAATCCATGGATATGGTTTCCCATTTCCATTCTGGGATTGGTAGAGGTTGTAATAATCCCGCTGGGTGTCGGTGTTCTGATTTTACTTGTTGGCATTCTATGCATTTGGCTAGGTACTCAGCCATGTCTTTCTTCAAACCAGGCCAATAGAATTATTTCCTGGTGGCCATGATCATCTTCTGGTATCTTAGATGACCAGTATAGGGTCTTTTATGTAGTTCATCCAGTATGAACCTCTTCAAGTCATCACAATTTGGAATGTACAATCTGTTTCGGTAAGTGAGCAGACCTTCTTCCATCATCTGGTAGTCTCCATACTTTATCCATGTGGGTTCTTGCTGTAGGTACGAGGTCACGGTCTGGAAGAATGGATATGTTCCTTGTGCATTTCTAACTCTTTCTTTGACATCTATCTCGCAAGTACTCACCGTGGCCAGGTGAATTGTTTTCATACTTTGGCTAAGGGCATCAACCACCCAATTTTATTTTCCTTTAATATGTTTTATTTCAAAATCAAACTCGTTGAGGAGGGCCATCCACCTAGATTGTCTGGCATTGAGCTTTGGTTGGTCAAACAGATATCGCAATCCATAGTGGCCTGTCATAAGTACAAAATTTCTTCCCAGGAGGTAATGCCTCCACATTTTCAAGGCATGCACTATGGCAACCAGCTCTAGATCATGGGTCACATAGTTGACTTCGTGCTCATTCAATTTTCGGGATTCATAGCATACCACACTTCCTCCCTGCATAAGGACTCCTCTGAGCCCTTCCTTATAGGCATCTGTGCACATGAGGAAGTCATCTTCAGGATCGCCGATATTCAGCATGGGTGCATGGGTCAGTAGATGTTTCAGGGTTTGAAATATTTCTTCACATTTTTGTGTCCACGTGAATTTTTTCCCCTTCTTCTGGAGGGCAGTGATTGGACAAACAATCTTGGAGAATCCTTTTATAAATATCCTATAGTATCCTGCTAATCCCATAAAGGATCTAATATCTGAAACATCCTTTGGGGTAGGCCATTCCATGATAGACCTGATTTTGTCAGGGTCTACTGCTACTCCTTCTTTAGATAGGACATGTCCTAAGTAATGTATCTGCTTCTGGAAGAATTCACATTTTATGAATTTGGCATAGAGTTGGTGTTCTCTTAGTACTTGCAACACAAGCCTAAGATGATCTTCATGCTCTTCTCTATTCCTAGAGTAAATTAATATATCGTCAATAAAAATTGACACACATTTGTCTAGGAATTTGCTGAGTACATTGTTCATCAAGCACATAAAAGTGGCAGGGGCATTAGTTAACACAAATGGCACTACCACAAACTCATAGTGACCATACCATGTTCGAAAGGCAGTTTTATGGATGTCTTCACCCTTAATTCAGACTTGATGGTATCCCGACCTCAAGTTAATCTTTGAGAAAATAGACGCACCCCCCAATTGATCGAACAGGTCATCGATCCTGGGCAAGGGGTACTTGTTCTTTATGGTTACCTTATTGAGTTGCCTATAATCTATACACATTATAAGGGTATCGTCCTTCTTTTTCACAAACAGGACTGGTGCTCCCCATGGAGACATGTTGGGTCGAATATAGCCCTTATCCATCATTTCTTTTAATTGCAACTTGAGTTCAACTAACTCGGGTGTGCTCATCCGGTAGGGTGTCCTAAACACCGGCACCGCTCTTGGTGCAATTTCTATCGAGAAGTCTATGTCCCTTCTCAGATGTAGACCATGTACCTCTTCTGGAAACACATCTTTGTATTCTCTCAGGATAGGGTGATCGCCAGGGCTTGGTTTGTCACCTTCAATGTTTTTCAACACCTGTATTGCGTATAGGGGACATCCCTTTTGGAATTACTTTATCTTTTGTAGAGATGATATTTGTCTTACTGAGACAGGTTTTCGGATCCCTTGAAGGGTTATCCTTTTCCCTTCTTTACTTACACATTCTAAGGTTTTATGGTAACAGTCCAATCTGGCTTTATGGGCGGCTAGCCAGTCCATACCAATCAACAGATCATACGATCCCAGGGGTAATAAGTGAAGGGTTTCTTGGGTGGGGAATTTACCCAAAATCAATTGGCAGGATGGTATAACCTCTGCTACCCTTCTTTTGGTGCCAGTGGCTAACTGTACCAACCATGGCTTGGTATGTTTTTGTGGCTGTAGTTTACACTTATCAACAACTTTAGGGGTTATATAACTCAAATTTGAACCAGGGTCAATCAAAACAGACACTAGATGGTTGGAAATCATACCTTCTATTTCCACCACTGAAGCTCGGTGGTCAGCCTGGTTATTATCCAAGGCTGCATAAATTTGTGGCACACTCATGGCCACATCATTGATGGTGTTAGCTTCCTGGATGTTATAAATCCTCTGACTATTCTATTTTCGGTGTGGATAGTCTCTCAATATATGTTCTTCCCCGCAACCCAAGCATTTCAAAGGTTCTCTCTTTGGGTTATCAGTCTTCACTGATATGGGTCCAGAAGTTTTATTTCCACTCAAGGTGTGAAAATTCTGCTGGTGCATACTCCGGGCTGGGAATCTCATTCTTGGATTCTTCTTATAGTTCTTAAATCCTTGGAATTTAATCCCCTTTTTCTGAAATATTGAACGAGGTTCTGCTCAATGCCCAAACTGTTCATGACAATAGGTTTCCTTTCGAATAGTGCCTTCTAGAGTCTTTGGCTCATCAAATTAAATTCTATTCCGATAGTCTTTAGGTAGTCCACTGATGAAGCATTGCACCTTTGCCTTTTCCGCTTTTATAAAAGGTACATACCTCAACAAATCGAGGAATTTGTTGACATATTCTTCTATAGTGAGTTGTCCCAGTTTGAGTTCATAAAACTCTTTGGTCTTCTCGTCAAATAATTTTTCCGAAAAATACTTCTTCCGAAAGTATTTCTCAAATTTCTTCCAGGACAAATCCTCTTCACGAACCCCTTTCACATTCTTAAGATCTTCCCACCAAATGGAAGCCTTTCCATTCAAGTTGAAGGTGGCCACTCGAGCCTTCAAATTTTCTGAAAAGTCATGGACTCTGAAATATTTCTTTAGTCCAAGTAGCCAGGCCTCTACTTCCTCTCCCTTTTTTATTTCACCGTCGAAGGAGGGTGGTTTGGATTTTCTGAATTCTTCGAATTTATGACCTTTGGAAAGCTTTCGCTTCTTCTGTCTTCTTCGGGAATAAGAACTAGTTCTACTGCTAGAAGAGCCCTCTGAATCGCCCACTTCCTTCTCAGAGGAATCGTCTGCCGCTTGTCCTTTACCTCTAGGGTGGACCTTTTTCACGGTGCTCCTCTCAGTGTGGCCACTGATATGAACCTGTTTCTGAGTTTCAATTTCAAGATGCATTTGTCTTTGTAGATCGGATAAACTCTGCAGTAAAATTGCGTTAATTTCTGTTTGCTTTTCTTGTTCTTTCATCATCCTTTCATTGTTAGCCTTGCAACTTTGTAATTCGACCATGAGGCTCCTCACAGTTTCAACTAGATTTGGAGGGGTCCCTACCGCCCTCCTTTCGTTAGACTCTTCATCTCTATTGTGGGAGCCCTCCCCCACTTCATTGTGAGTCACCATTCTATACGTTGATAATTTCCTGCGGTTGATATTCTGCTTGTGTGCAAAAGGAAAAATGATGGTTGTTAGTCAATGTTTATATTCATTTATAACCAGTACATAAATCATATTTTTCTTTCTCATGCATACAAAATCGGGTTTTCATTTAAAACTTTGACCGTTTTTTTTTTTTTTGAATTAAGAGGGTTAAGACAGAGGGTTACTCCTTTTTGGAGTGTTTCGATCAGAGCTCCTACGCAACTCGTTTAGGATCCCAAGTAGGCCAAGTGTTGTAACCATTCTCTGATATGAATTTGTAACACACCCACTACGAAATTTAAAATTTTTCGGCCTTTTCTTCTTTTCTCCGAGGAATAGAATTTCCCTGAGTCCCTAAGGGACTTGATATAGATCCTATTATCCCTTATTTGCACTCATCTGATCGACGGTTATGGCCACATGCCTTATCTAAGGGTACTCATCAAATTTCGCGATACGAGAAATTGCGATACAGGTATTCCCTTGTTCATTTCGGTGTTTCATCCATCGAAATTTCACGGCTAGCGAATTACGAGGAAAACTAACCCATGAGAGTCCCGGGCACCGAAATCTGAAACACCAAAACCATGTGTGTGAATCCATTTCGGGACTTTGCCTATCAGGATTTCACAAGTCAGGAGTTCCAGGGATGTGATGACAGAAGGTCTCACATCCGAGTATTCCGGGAGATGAACTCTCAATTACTAACTCTAAACATACTTCCCCATTTCGGGATTTCCACCATCGGGAATTCAGGATATGCGACAACAAGAGGTCTTGCACTTAGGTTTCCCGTGAGACAAAACTCCAAAACCTTAACATATGTATAGTTGTATATATGTGTCACTCAGTCCATTCCGGGAATTCACAGACCAGGGTTTCGAGACTAGTGAGCATAAGCAAACTTACCACCAGGTATCCCGGGTGCTGAAACACTGACACACCAAATACCGTCCGTGTTAAGCCATTTCGGGACTTTGCAAGTCAGGAGTTCGGGATATGCGAGTATAAGGGAATACACCCTTAATCATTCCTGTTACCCATGATTTTGGTCATCTTGATGGTGTATTGATAATGGTGTACTCAGGCTCCCAACAAGAACTTTCTCCTGAGAAAAGTGACATTCATCTCTTTCCAGAAAACATATTTTTGAAGAGAGTTCGCAGGCTTCTTATAGCCTAGGGTGCGAGAATGACCCATTCTCACAGGCCACCTTCAGCTAGGGTGCGAACTTCTCACAGTGTGCTCTATACCTAGGGTGCGAACTTGTTCTCAAGCTTGGAAAAAGGAAGAAGTCTCGAGGGTTCTAGAAGGGAATCTTCTAGAGAATGGGTTGGCATTCAAATGGTTATCATTTTACTGGTTTCCCTAATTTGGTGGGATCATTCTCATACATGTAACCATCTCATCCTCTCCTATATATTGATAGGATTCTCATGGAAAAGGTTAAGCAAGATTAATTGAAGAATTGGTGAAGGAATTGTGTGAAGAACCCAGCTTGAACATGATCTTGGAGACTCTAACAAGTCTATCAAGAGGAATTGGATCTTCTTCATGCAAGGATCGAGCAAGTGTGTGTGTTGGAACCAAAAGTCACTGAAAGGAAGCTTATGAAATCAAGGTGATCAGGTTGTATCTTCTACTTTCGATTAATATGATACAACGACATGTCCCTTTCCGTTAAAGTCATTCTTACTTTATTGTGTAATTCCTTGATCATACACATAAGTTGAAAATTGAATATGTTTTGCTATCTTCATTTTGGTTGGTTTGTGTTGTCTTGGTCTTGATCTCACGAGAGCACCGGAGCAAAGCGAGAGCAACGGAGACCCTAGGAAGTGATACAAAGGTATGTCACTTGTTCCTCCTTACTAGTTAATTCAATGGTCGTAACTTAAGGAAAGAGTCATGTCATGTCCTATTTTTTTCTAGATCCAGGTGGATCTAGGGAGATCTGTTAGTGTCCGCACCTATCGATTAGTCCGATAACAAAATTGGCGACTCCACTGGGGGGCATGGATACATTATTGTAGCCGTGGATTATTTTACGAAATGGGATGAGGTGACGCCACTGGGGAGGGAACCCTTTTCTTCGTGTTTTTTGGTGTTTTTCCTTGTCCATTTTCTCTTTCCTTACCTTTCTTCATTTCTATCAATCTCTGAGTCTTCAGAAGACCCTGATAGACTCCCTCGGTCCAGAAGTCCCTTCAAAAGTTTTGTCTTTTTCCAAAATTTTGCCAAGTTTCAGGCCTTCTCGCACTGAACCCCACAGTGGCCTGTGAGAACACCTTGAGTTTGCACTCTGCTTTTAAGTCCAGTGTGAGGTTCTCACACCTTGCTCAAAGGTAGCCTACGAGAATGATCCATTCTCTCACTGTGTAATACTGATAGCCTGCGAACCCTCTTTTAAAATTTTTGGATTTAAGGTTTTTTCATGTTCAGATGCCTAGATCGGTATAGGTGTCTGAAAAGAACTTATTGGACCACTGGTTGATGTCTTCTTGACTTGATATTTTGTGCACGATCAGTCTTCAGAGATCAAAGGCTCTTCCTGTCCATCTTTTTCTCAACTCTCATCTCTTGACTTGTCTTAGCAAAGATATACTCTCTGATCCTGGAATCTGAGTACTTGTTTGGTTAGGAGCCAGTAATCGGTTTGAAAGTTGGGATTCTTTGTCTTTCTCATTTGCTCATTATTTGGAAGATCATTATTCTCTTGCAATCGAAAAGACTAGTTTTTGTCTGCTTGTTGTTTTTGTTTCCATTGAAAGATTGGTTTGGGTTTTTGTTTATTGCTTGTCCATTAGTTATTGGTTTTCCTTACTCTCACCACTATGGTGTAGATCCTTTTTGAAAAGTAAAAAACATTTTTCTTTTAAAAGCATTTTCGTTTTTGAAAATATTGAAAATCAATTGTTGAAATTGTTGAAAAAGAACAAATAGAGAGTTGTCATTATTGTGTGATTCGTTGAGATTGCATTTTAAAGAAAATTGTGTATCATAGTTCAAAATTCGTCCGGAAAACTTCTCTTTCCCTCCCGTACATAGGATTCATTGAACGAAAATTGATATATTTCATTCCTATATATGCATTGTTGGGTCAGAGTCTTACACAACATCAGTTTCATCTCTGTTTCCTTTGAGTAACAACAACCCTTAATAACATTGTGCAATTTTAAAATTTAACTAATAACTCTTTTCTAGGGCTCTATTACACCAACAATTAGCTAGGCTAGCGCTTTGGAATAGGTAGAGAGATACACTCTCCAAAGCACAAAACACACAATAGCATCTTGTGTTAAGGAGTGTCAAATTCCATTTACAACATTTTGTCCTGGGAAGCCCTTCTCACACAAGGGTCAAACCTGAGGTCGCATTGATATTGACAGAGTTACTCACCCTTCTTTGTTCATATCGCTATAGAGATTGCACGTATTACGGGGGTCACTTGGAGGTATACCCACAATGATGAGTGGAAGCCTCTCAAGTTGATTTCGGGATAGATACCCTACCCTTGCGTGTGGATCAGACTGTCGACTGGTCCCCCAGGCTTTATTGTTGACGGTGGTAACCTTAGTGGCCTATCTTCTTAGGGTCTTACACAAGGTGACTGTGAAGGGGCAAGTCTTCACGGTAACTGGAATCGACGTTGGCCAAACTCACTCGAGCTCCTTGGAGGGTATACCCACGATTATGTGTGGGAGCTTGCACCAGGGTGTAAGTCCATTAAGCAGGTCGTCAGCGTAACTTTTACACCCTAGCCCAGCCCCTTCTCATCTCATTGTTGGGACGTTGGATTTCATCACCAACTAGTGACTTCGGAATTAGAAGGTCTTGTTTGCTTGGTATTGTTTCCTAGATTTTGTTTACTATCACATGTTGTTCATTTACCCAAGTTGAACATAAGACTTTCTTCGTAGGTTTGTAACTCGTTCACAATAGACCCTCCACATCGTTCACGTAGAATGTAGGGCTTACCTCTAGAAAATATGGAAGGTTCTCAACCCCTGCCTACAAGCTCACTTGAGGGATCTCCTCAACAGAGTGAAGTCCAAGACGTTACCACTCCACAAGTGGAAAGAACTGACTCTCTAGAACGTTTCCGAATTACCAATACTCGAGAGGACTTTCGACTTCACCCCGATTCTGAGAGACATATTATGCGAGTGAATTATTCTGGAGACTTAGTTGTGTTGTCTTCTGGATCATCGAATGGACCCTTTCCAGGACTTGAGGACCAAGATCCTTTTTGGTCTGCTGGCGTTTTTAGACAGGATCTCTTTGGTGCAGGATCAGGTGTTGAAATCATCGTCTCACCTGTGTTCCCTGAAACCTCTGACCCAAAGACAATACCTTTTACTACTGCTTATTATTTTCCTGGTACAGACGCTCCACGATCTGACCACATCTTGACTGTCCCTATAGAAATGGTCCATTACACAGACAATATGATTATTCAAACCAGGATTATAGCGGCTAGTCAAGCCCCCATCGACACACCGCTCTCGCCTAGTGTCACCCCAACACTTCCACCTGGATACTGTGTGTTGAATGCTTCTATTCCCACTCCTACGCAAACCCCATCTGGAACTCCTGGTGGTCCCTCTTCTTCTGGGCACTCTCCTCCCGGATTTATTCCAATGCTTCCTCAACCCCCTTTTGAAGGACCTTTCTCGTCCTCTACCGACAACATTAATCCTAGTGGCACTATTCTGTCATTCACACCAAATTACCAGATTCCTGTTGGTGGACAATTTCACCAAGGAGGTTGGACTCAACCTCCCTTTGTAGGGAAAATTCCTATTGGAACGAAAATCCCAATTGGAACACAACCTCCGATTGGAGGAAAACCCCCACCGTCCCCATCCTACAGACAAAACATACCTCCATCCTTGGCCCAGTATTGGAACCATCTGATACAACATAATCCTCAATCTACTGGGGGGCAACAACTTCCAGCTACATCCGTTATACCCCCTAGTATTGGCCAACCATATCTAGGTATGTCCAATCCTATTTGGGGCTCGAATGCTCAAACTCATGTCCCTATATAAGGATACAACCCCACGAGTTACTTTCCTCCACAACAACCACCGAATCTTCCTGGGTCTTCGCATTATATGCAGACAGCTTATGGTCCCACTGGTTTGCCAACAAGACTCCCTCCCCAGAGCCACCAGTACCCTCATGTGAACATATAGTTACCCTTCTTGGCCACTTTGGACCTCCTGGATCTGTCAAGGATTTTAAATGATCCAATCCACCACTCTCCCCATTGGCCCGCTATACTAGCCAAGCTACCCTCTGACATCCCTAAATTCGATGGCAAAGCGGGAGAGTACCCAAACAATCACGTCATGACTTTTCATCTCTGGTGCTCATCCAACTCCTTGATGGATGACTCTATCCGATTACGTCTTTTTCAAAGAACTCTCACAGGTTCTGCTGTGAAGTGGTATATAGAATTACCACGAGGTTTCTTCACCGACTTCAACACCCTAGATATGGCCTTCCTCACCCACTACCAATTACTGATCTGTTATGAAACAGGGACCGAGATTCTGAGTTCTTTCAAACAAAACAAAGCCACTCATATATCCGATCACATTCATGAGTGGCGACAAAGATGACGTCTCATCAAACTCAAACTTCCTGATCAGTTGCTGGCAGAGTGGTTCAAAAAATCATTTGTGAATGACATCGTTCGTGATATCTCCATGGGTGGAGTTGTCACAGAAGAACAAGCCATAAGTCATGCTCAATACCTCGACCTCGTTTACTCACAAATGGGTACTCTTTATGACTTACTCCCTGATGCACCTCGTCCTTCCACTTCCACCACTTCAACTACTCCAGCTGCCTCTCATGCAGCCGACGATGTGATTGGAACTTTCCATGCCCAACCACATTCCGCCTCAAGCACCAACGCCAAACCCACATCTTCTAATGTTCAAAATGCTCTGTCTCCTACCCCTCCCACTGGCAAGACTTCTGAGGTAAATGCTGTCCAATCTACCCCAGCTGGTAAAAAGAAATCCATAAAGGGAAAGGGTAAGAATAAGGAGGACAAAAATACTTCTCAAGAAGAGAGAACCAAAACTCCACCTGTTGACGATAGGGATAAGAGCAAACCCTGATACCCTTGTTTTATCTGTGGTGATGATCACTACACGAAGGATTGTCCACGACACGCCGAAGTTACTAAGTTCCTTCAAGGATCCCCGAAACCACCTGCTCCGGTCGTTCTGTCCCAACCCTTCCCCTCTCAACAACAGGCCCATTTGGTAATTCATGACCAACCTTCCCCTTCTACTATGTCCTATGTATTGATGCGTATTGGTGATTCAAAGAAGAATGACATTGCACTCACCACTCGAGCCAAAGATTATTCTCCCTCTAAAGAGAAGGTTGATGATCTACCTCCTTCATTGGTACAAACCTCTCCTACGACTCCACCTACCAACGGTCTTCTTCATCTTGAACGACCGAGACTTGACACAGTTCTTTGACCCCCTCCAAAGGGCGTCGTTGGGAAATCGACTTTCAATCCTCATGCTCGTGCTGCCCAGAACTACAACATTGTTGAAGATCTGGACCAAGCACCTTCTGCGATGTCAGCCCTCGAAGTCCTTCAAAGTTGTCCCACACAACGAAAGGCACTGTTGAAAGCTATCGGTGGAATCGACCCGACGGACACAAATTTAATAATTTTTGACTTGGAAGATCACATTCCAAGGTTACCCCCTCAACTCGCATTCCAAATCCAAGTGATTGTCTCCAACAAAAACATTTGTCGAACTGTTATCGACGAGGGTGCCTCGACGTGTGTCATGTCTGTTACCTGTTGGAAAGCCATCAACTCTCCCTCTTTGACTGAATCCCATAAAACTCTCAAAGCCTTCAATGGCTCCGGTTTTAAGCCCTACGGTGTTCTTCCTTCGTTTCCCATCACGCTATAAGTCAAAACGATCCAAGTTGAAGTGGAAGTCTTCGACGCTCCTCTCGATTACAATCTTCTGCTTGGCTGTAGCTGGATCGATTCCATGCACGCAGTTGTGTCAACTCTTTTTCATGTTGTACATTTCCCACATCAAGGAAAGGTCATCACCGTCGACCAATTAGCCTTCTTTAACTCGGATACGTGTACTGGAAACATATCGTTCATCGCTAAAACCCCACCGTGTTACGAGAACGTCGGTGTAGGTCTTCTCAAAGACTCCTCGTTAATGGGAACTTTCCCCATTCCACTACTCGATGTTCCACACTTGTCTGTCGCTTCAATTAACATGATCTCCACCTTGATTCATGAAACCCCTGCATCTTATGACCCATGGCTGGTACCTGACCTTGGCGATCATCTTCGTTATGGCGACACAATGCCATTAAGTCTGGTCGAATCTTCCTATCAGGCCATTCAATCGACAACCCCTTCTACCCCTTCTCTTGGTGAGTTATCTCCAGATCCTTTCTCTGTCATTTTTCACACAGACGAGATGATCATGTCTGTCATGGAAGACACCCCTTGGGACGATGGACATCACCATTCCATCCTCTTCGTGGAGCAACATACCATCGAGAACTACTAACGGATCTCGACCCCGTCGACCATTGTCGTCATTTCAACCATTCCTGAGTCCACACACGATGTGTTTTCCAAAGGGAACTTAAGAAATATCTCACCCACTATTCCCCTTGACATATCCATCAAACCTGGAATTGTCAAAAATGTGCATATAGGAGCTTCATGTTCCCCTGACGAAATCGTCACCTACACGTCACTTTTCAAAGAGTTTCACGACGTCTTCGCCTGGAGCTACGAAGCAATGCCGGGTATCGACCTCGACATTGTGATACATGAGATCAAGACATACCCAGACGCTAAACCTGTCCAGCAATGCCTTCGTCCAGTTCACCCACGTAAAGCGACTGCTATCAAGCTTGAAGTCGAGAAACTTCTAAAAGTCGGCTTTATTTACCCGGTGGACCTCACTGACTGGGTTTCCAATCTTGTCCCAATCGACAAGAAACAAGGCACAATCCGCGTATGCGTTGATTATAGGGATATCAATAAAGCTTGTCCTAAGGACAACTTTCCTACCCCCTTCATCGATCAGATTGTCGACGATTGCACTGGAAGCGAAATATTCTCTCTGATGGATGGTTTCTCTGGATATAATCAAATCAATATTGTTCCCGAGGACCAACACAAGACTGCTTTTATTTTTCCTTGGGGCACTTTCGCGCAACTTTTCAACGCGCTATGTATTATGCCTTCCATGATATCAAGCACATCATGCAACCATATCTAGACGATGTACCCACTCATTCTATGCATCGAGTCGATCATCCCATCCACCTCCGAGCCATTTTCGTCTGCTATCGGTTTTACCATATACGCTTGAATCCTCACAAGTGCGTTTTCTGCGTGGAATCCGACCGAATTCTAGGCTTTATTGTTTCATGTCAAGGGATCAGGTTAGATCCTTTAAAGGTCGAGGCGATCCTTAATCACCCTCCTCCTTCTACGCTTCGCCAGTTACAAAGTTTGCAAGGGAAAGCAAACTTTCTTCGTCATTTCATTCCAAACTACGTCGAGATAACTCGTGGATTTATGCGACTCCTCAAAAAGGGGTTTGAGTTCATATGGGATACCATCACAAACAAAGCCTTTGAAGCTTTGAAACTGTCTCGGACACATGCTCCACTTCTCTTTCCCCTGGATTACAGTCGTGATTATTTCCTCTACCTCATATCCTCGGATTACACCATCGCTATGGTTCTCATCCAAGAGGATGATTCTCATGACGAACATGTTATCTATTACTTTAGTCGAAGTCTAACGCCTACTGAAACCAAGTATCTACATGTCGAAAAACTAGTCTTGGCAGTCGTCCAAGTAGTCCAATGCTTCTGGCACTATATCCTCTCTCACAAGACTATAGTGATTTCTAACTTCAACCCTATGCAACACATTCTCACACATCAATTGCTAGGGGGAAAATACTCCAAATGGATTGTGATACTCCAAGAGTTTGACTTGGAATTCGAACGAGCCAAGTCCAAGAAGTCCTTAGTGTTTGGCAAGTTGATATGCGACTTTCCCTACTCTCAAATGGAAAATGTAGTAGCCAATTCATTACCTTATGAATCCCTTTTACTCATTAGTTCTGATGATATTTGGTATGGCGATATCATCATATATCTCCAAACCCATAATTTCTGGCCCAATTTGTCTAGTACTGACCGACGTCGAATATGCTACCAAGCCCGTCAATATATTGTCCTCGGGGACACTCTTTATCGTCGGGGGATTGACTTAGTTTTTCGACGCTACCTCACGTTCGACGACGCCAAGAAAGCCTTAAATGACTGCCATTCTGGAGCCTGTGGTGGTCATATGTCCGAGTATGCTACTACTTAAAATATCTTACACGCAGGGTATTTTTGGCCTTCTTTATTTAACAACTGCATAATCGCTGTCCAAAAATTCCACACATGCCAGACCTATAATCATAAGATACGGTCACATCCCACTCCTCTTCACCCTATGGTCTCCGTTGGTCCCTTTGTGAAATGGGGCATCGATTTCATGACATGTCACCCCCACTCGGGCGGGGGGCATGGATACATTATTGTAGCTGTGGATTATTTTATGAAATGGGTCGAGGTGATGCTGACATTTGATAATACTGGAAAGACCGCAACATTATTCATTTTTAATCACATCATAGCTTGTTTTGGTGTTCCCCAGGCTATCGTCACTGATCATGGTAGCCACTTTAGAAACTTCATGATGTCTGAACTCACTGAAAAGTTGGGTCTTCGCCATGAAAACGCAACGCCCTATTACCCACAAGCTAATGGCCAAGTCGAAGCGATTAAAAAAGTTCTCATAACTATGCTTCAACGAATGATAGGGATTCACAAAACAAGTTGGCACACAATGTTGTTTTCAACATTGTAGGCTTACCGGACAATCGTTAATTCTGCTACTGGGTTTATACCTTTCCATTTAGTCTATGGTTTGGAAGCCATTCTCCCGTTCGAATGCGAGATACCCTCTTTAAAACTAGCTATTGAACTCCTACCAAACACTTCTTTTGAGGAAGAACATCTATTGTATCTTATGCGATTAGACAAAACCTGACGCGATGCTACCCTAATCATAGAAGCCTAGAAAAAATGTGTCAAGGCCCAATAAGACAAGCATGTCAAGCCTCGCGTTTTCTCCGAAGGAGATCTGTTTCTCCTCTATGAACAAGATCGAGATATGCTAGGAGATGGAAAATTCGAATCCATGTGGCAAGGTCCTTATATCGTTAAACGAGTTTTGGAAAAATGAGCCTACGAGTTAGTAGATTACAATGGTATCCCTCTGAGTGAACCCAGAAATGGGTTGTACTTGAAGAAGTACTATGCATAAGATCACCTATGCACAAGTACTTGTATTTTTATTGTATCATACTTCTTGTGTGTTACTGTAGTTTGCTTTTGTCATTATTTGGTCTCTTCCCTTATGTGACGTTGTGTTTGATTTCGCTACCCTGCATTGGCTTCGTTGATGGTGCAAGCTGTAGTACTCAGAACCTTGCTTCCACTGCATGGGAAATTTACGCCCCTACAAATGAACTTGTCACTTTACGAGGTGTGTGCCTCGACTGTGCGACCAACAATATTGCAGAGTATAGAGCCATTATCGAATTGTTGATTGATGCTATCTCACTCGGTATCCATCACTTGGTTGTGTGACTCGATTTGTAACTCGTAGTACTACAGTTAAGTAATGTCTATGTTATTCAAAGTCCTACTTTGTTACGGGTGTATTTGCGAATTCGCCTCTTGGAAAGTTATTTTGATTATATTGAGTATCAACATATTCCTAGATGTCTAAATACATTAACTGATGCATTAGCTAACTATGTATTAGACAAACATTTGGGTCATTTATAAATCAATCACATCATCTTTCACACAACACAAGATAAACCGGTAGAAGCTGTATGTATATATAACAATCAAAAAGTTCCGTCTGAGGACCAAAATTTCAAAATCTGAAACTCTTAGCTTCTACAAAATGAAGTCATGGATGACGTTCACAGTAACACACGACTTCCTAGGAAAACCTACGAAGCAGTCGGCCAATGGACTCTGACACTCCCACCGTATGATGTTGATAACATCATGGAACCTCTCCAAGAGGCATGTCTGGAATGTCTACTGTCAAACCCTCTAGGTTTTCTTCCAGTGCTTCGTAATCTTCAGCATCCCATCATGGCACTAGAGCCACCTCTCCTCGTCACTGAATGGGAGAAGTACCAGGTGGTTGATAAGGCTCCACGTCTATGTCATTAAAAATGAAGTTTTGTAATTAGACCTTGGACGAACATAAAAACATTTGCATATGATAAAATTCACAAAAACATTTAAAAAGTAAAAATGTATACTTCTTACCGAGATCTCCCCACTGAGCGCCCTCGGGCAGGGCCAAGTCTAGATCTCCTCGGAAGTTCAGCCCGACATAGGCATAATCATCGACCATCAACATTTGTGGTCGCAACCAGTCGAATAAGGCATCATTGTATTTGATAATTGGTCCAACTACGTTCCGGGCCATGAGCTGACACCACCTCAACATTCTTGGATCCTCTGGAGCCGGTAGACCCCACTCAACCTGCAACCTCAACAAGGGAACCCTCTCAAGGAAGAAGGACACCAACAATGACCCGTACCTGAATTTCTTCAGGTTGCCTCTCCTGCATTTAGTCAACTGCCTCTTAACGCTACGAAGGAATGTGTCTGCCCAGTTAAAAACCCGAGGCTCAGTACACTCTATGGCATACTGAAAGTAGCTCTAGAGAGCCATGTGAGGAGAAACGCTCCCAAACATACGATAAATGGTGAACAAAATAGTACGAAGGCTCAAATCCCGCACCCCCCAAATGGCTACCTTTCCTTTTCTTCTTTTCGCCTTTGGAACATAGTGCAAATGGCAGTATTCACTCATAGGAAACCCACCACCTCTACTACCATTCAGGCTCGCATGGTACCGACACCATGACAGTCCTTTCAAGAAGTAAATGTCCTCAATATCCAAGGACAATGTGTGGACCCCTACATGGAATACTTGTTGGTCCAGGTCCCACATATGCACAAGGTACTCCAATAACCTAACTTGGGCCCTCATACCCAGGATGCAAAATAATTTCAGGAGACCACAGTCTCGCAAAGAGGCAACGGTGCTTGCGTTATTCCTGGCAATAACATCATCTTCTTCATGCTCTCTTTCACGCCATTCCAGAACCATGGTGATAGCCAAATACCTGCATAAGAAACATAAGAAGAAGGTCAACAACTCTATTCAAGACTTGGTATCTTTTTCATTGAGCAAACTTCAAAGAAACTTTTCACTTTGTGGTTCTCGCAGGTGCCCTTTAGGCACAGTGCGAGGTTCTCGCAGGTGCCTTTGGGGCCACCTGCGATAATGATGCATTCTCGCAGGTCCTGTGTGGCTGGCCTGCGAGAATGGCTGAGCGCAATTTTAACCCCTAAAATATACTCAAAAACATGATTTTTACCAATGAAAATGAAAAATTGAACCATGAAAAGATAGAGGACAAGGAGCTTACCTCACTTCCGGAGACCATTCATCGAATGGATGCTCGTACCTCCTACAATCAAGCGCCGAAATTCAAGGGCAAAAGAGGGGTTTTGGACTAAAATATTGGTAAAGTTACAATGACTATGGTAAAAAGAACTTTTACCCCCTTATATTTACTTTTACCATTTGTTATTGGTTTTATAATTGTTTTATTTATTAAAACCTAATGCCTAATACCCTTGTGAGTGTGAATTTTGCAGACATGATGACTTTGGTGTTCATACATAGGGATATGGATATTTTTTCTCTTTTTCATCGCGTGTTTTGATTGTTTTTTATGGTTTTTGCACAAAACCTCGAGCTTGGTCTTTGTCCATTCTCACGCTTGAAAATACATGAGAACACGATCGAGCACATGTTTATCACTTGTTCGGGCTCAATAAGGTTATACAAAAAAGGAACCCCCCTGGAGTTCTCTTTAATCTCTTTTCAGACTCTCTAAACATGAAAAGATCGCTGAGCGACCTTGCTAATTTCACGCTCATTAAAGTATTTGAAGAAAGCGTCTGTTGGGCGATAATTTATCTCTTTTTTGGTCTCATCAAAATATTTTACGAAAAAGGAACCGAGAGAGTTCTCTTTTATGTGTTTTTCCAGACTCTATAATCATGAAAAACCCTCAAGTTTTCTATCTTTAGACTCGTTAAACAAACATCGACAGACCTGCAATGGGACCGAACCACTCCTTCCTAGGGTTCGTTAAACATACTCCGAAGGACTCATCCGAAGGATGAGATTACATCAACAAGAATATGTTATCCTCCTCAAGCTTGCGTAAAAATAAAGAGGTACTCGCCATAAATGTTGGGGGGAAATTTGGGAAAGGGATGTGTTTTCGTATTCATATTATTGGGAGTAAGTGTCGCTCTTAACCATGACACCCCCTTATTCGTTATCTGAAGCCGGTTTGGAAAATCCATTTGTATCTCATTTGATTTGCTATAAGGTCATATCCTGAGTCATCTATGAGTCAATGCTACCAAATCATTGGTCGTGTCATTCATATGTTCAAGAGAAGTTCATCTGAAACCTGTATTGAGTCGGCCATATGCAATTGTCCATTCTCTTCGTGTTGGTCTTCCCTGTGTCCAATTCAACTTACATCATACTCTGTTCCGCCTTCAAAATCTATTACTCATTTCATGTCATTGATGGGGGATACATCAAGGCCCTCCTGTGACGAGTTTTGTTCCGTCGACTCCAACTCATTATCCAGAAACAAGGCTTAGGAATTCTTTGGTACCTTGGAACTTGCATGCCTCAATGGCAGGTTTCCTCGCTTTCGACAGTGGGTTTTCATCATCGACCCCTGATCGGGAGATTTCGTCGGATGTTCGACCTCAACTCATTTATTCACATTCGGTGGATTGTGCTAGTGTACCTTAGGATTCATTGACATTAATGGTGATTTCCCTCGCACTTGTTAACGATTTCATCAATGACTAGTAATCAAGTGGTTTCTACCATGTTCGACTTCGACACATGTAATCACATGGTTAGATTCATACTTTTGGGTGACGAGATTGAAGACCCTGGATCTAAATCTTTGGTCTAGGTTGCGATGGAATATGTATAATTTTCCGACACATAGATCCACTTTGTATGTCTCGTGGCTATGTCGTCTCTATTTGAATTTTCTTGCATGGATCCATAGTGTATTCTTGGTGGCTATACAATATTTCGATGGCATGGATCCATGGTGTATGATTGGTGGCCATGACCTATGTTTATGATTTCATCCATCTATGATCTAAGTATGGGAATGCCTACCTCAGAACTAGTATGATATTTTGCAGATGCTTGATTGTTCGTAGGTTTCCGATTAGGTGCGCCCCTGGCTTCCGACACACACACACAGTTTACAAAGTATTTTGACTGTCACTGATTCCGGCCTCATACTTTGGGGGGAATTCTGTTACCCATGATTTTGGTCATCTTGATGGTGTATTGATAATGGTGTACTTAGGCTCCCAACAAGAACTTTCTCCTGAGAAAAGTGACATTCATCTCTTTCCAGAAAACATATTTTTGAAGGGAGTTCGCAGGCTGCTTATAGCCTAGGGTGCGAGAATGACCCATTCTCGCAGGCCACCTTCAACTAGGGTGAGAACTTCTCGCACTGTTCTCTGTACCTAGGGTGCTAACTTGGTCTCAAGCTTGGAAAAAGAAAGAAGTCTCGAGGGTTCTAGAAGGGAATCTTCTAGAGAATGGTTTGTCATTCGAATGGTTATCATTTTACTGGTTTCCCTGATTTGGTGGGATCATTCTCATCCATGTAACCATCTCATCCTCTCCTATATATTGATAGGATTCTCATGGAAAAGGTTAAGAAAGATTAATTGAATAATTGATGAAGGAATTGTGTGAAGAACCTAGCTTAAACAGGAGCTTGGAGACTCTAGCAAGTTTATCAAGAGGAATTGGATCTTCTTCATGCAAGGATTGAGCAAGTGTGTGTGTTGGAACCAAGAGTCATCGAAAGGAAGCTTACGACATCAAGGTGATCAGGTTGTATCTTCTACTTTCGATTAATATGATACAGTGGCATGTCCCTTTCCCATAAAGTCATTCTTACTTTATTGTGTAATTCCTTGATCATGAACATAAGTTGACAATTGAATATATTTTGCTATATTCATTTTGGTTGGTTTGTGTTGTCTTGGTCTTGACCTCACGAGAGCACCGAAGCGAAGCGAGAGCAACAGAGACCCTAGGAAGTGATACAAAGGTATGTCGCTTGTTCCTCCTTACAAGTTAATTCAATGGTCGTAACTTAAGGAAAGAGTCATGCCTGTCCTTCTTTGTTCTAGATCCAGGTGGATCTAGGGAGATCTGTTAGTGTCCACACCTACCGATTAGTCTAATAACAATTCCTATTTCCAAAGTGCCGAAGTCTCGTAACCTATCCGTGTATTGTTCTTTCGGGACTGACATGTACAAGAAGACTGGCCCTTGGGTTTCTCGATTGCCGAAACATCGAAACACCAAGGCTTACCCATGCTAGGCCTTTTTTGGATCTCATACTTCAGGATTTTGCGATGGGTAATGACAAGAAGTCTCACTCCTAGGTTTTCCCGGGAGCCAGAACACCGAAAAATCATAGCTACGATTTCCTATTATCATTTTGGGATTTCATGAAGTGCGCAGACAGGAGATCTCCCGCCTAAACCTTTCCGGAGCCAAAACTCTGAAATACCGACTCCTAAACCTACGCATCTATTTTAGGGTTTCTACCATCGAAATTTCATAGACCAGAGATTTGGGACTTGCGAGTATAAAGGGACTCGCACTTAGGTATCTCGTGTACCAAAATGATGAACTATCTTATCTCATCCACTCCTTAAACTATTTTGGGGTTTCGGTTATCGGGGTTTCACAACTCGCGATGATCAGGGTTCTTCCCCTTTGTCTTCCCAGGTACCAAAACACCGAAACACTTACCGATAGCCACATGTCCTATAAATGGGCGGTCCAGATACTCCCAGAAACCCTGGGGATATACGGTCCCGATTTATTCTCTACTTACAAAGATAAAAGGAAAGGGGTTGAGGCATTAACGCCCTTGTTTCTTCCTCCAATCTAATGGTCGCGACTGACCTCAGATCTTTCGATAGGATCTCATCCATCAATCGATACTTATCCACATGATGCCATTTCGGGATTTCGCAATTCGGGGTTTCGGGGTTTTAAGAGGACTATCCCTCCTCGTGCAGGATTACTGAGACTTGCGCCATCAAATCCTTTTTCAGGTTCTTGGTAAGCTTTCCAAGAACGGTGTCTCTATGGGGAGATCTATCCAGGGTATTACCTAAGAAAGATAAGGGTATAGATTTCCCGAGAACAGACTTGAAGTCTAAATTAGATCGGTATACATACATATAGTTATTTATAAACATAATCCATACGTAGTCTTTCCATTATAAGCATGCAAGCACCATTTCTGGTCAAAACACCACACAGACAGTCTTATACTGAAACCATTCATAATTGCACAGACTATGAGCATAAATGTCAGAATATACATTTCAAGATGCAAGATATAAAACACTTATCAGAAATAACACCAGGTGTGTTTACAACTGCTGAGAGGGGTGCTCATTTCCACCCAACCGTAGGCTCAGCGATTCCGAATGGATTTACCACTAGCCACCCCCGAGATGAGACCACGATGCTGCGAGACTAAGTCTCTGTTTGCCAGTGACCGAGAACGAAGGTTATTCTCCTTCTTCTCTGCTATCACTCAGTCTGTAGTTTTTCCAGAGTTCTTTCGATCTCTCTTCCTCTTTCCCTTGCGTCTGCCCCTTGATCACACACTCTTCTTGCCTTTTCTATTTTCATTGAGGTTGTGTGTGGCACGATCTTCCTCGCAGTAGTTAGTTCTGAGGACTCTACGGATGGGCGGTTCACCCCCATCCCTCATCACTCATGAGGAGCCATTTACCTACCAACCTGGCGAGTGATTTAATTTGGGGCCAGCGAGCTGCTCTTGGTTCTCCGGGCCAGTGAAGACCAAATACGGTATTGGTTTTGGTGGAAGTTAACTCCACCATTCC
>ML820125.1:64365-82987 GCA_009831015.1 Picea engelmannii
CATAATATTATTTACATTCATCGACCTTTTTCACAAGGTCCATTCACATCACACATTCAGATTTCTAAGTTTTCCACAATACTTGGCCAGTATAGTTATTTTTATAGACTGGGGGAAACAGGGTGTTACACATTGTGAAAATATGTGTACAAATTGGTCAATATCACTTGAAATCTCAAATGTTTTATATTGACATGGGTGGTTGTGATATTGTACTTTGTGTCGAATAGCTCTGCACTCTATGCCCCATCACCATGTATTTTAAGGATTTAACCATGCAATTACAACAGGAGGGAGATTAATATAGATTACAAGGAACAACATCCCTCTCTCCAGATATCATTAGTTCCCAATTCATACAAAAGTTACTCAAAAAATGTCATTCTAGTATCATTTCCCAACTCCATTCAATTCACGCAGTTGAGAAACCCTTTGTGTGCCTCGACCTCGAATATATCCTTTCCCAAAACCAAGTAGTTTTCTAAAATCCCCAGCGCCTTCACCCCTCCTACAATGACCATGACCATTTCATTCCTTTAATATCATGCACTCTTCCTCCCAATGTTCTCCCTTATCATCATCCCTTTTCTCACAAAAATGAAATTGAGAAAATTGTCCAAGAGTTGCTAGAAGCAGGTGTTATCCATCCGAGTACCATCCCCTATTCTTCCCTTGTATCCATGGTACTCAATAAGGAAGGAAATTGGTGCATGTGTCCTAATTTTTGTGCCCTCAACAAACTTATCATCGAGGACAAATTTCCCATTCATGTTGTAGATGACCTTCTTGATGAAATAAGTGGGGATCAATACTTTACTAAAATTGACCTATGTTCTGGCTCAAGACATTCCCAAGACTACATTTCGCAGTCATGAGGGCCACTATGGGTTCTTGTTCATGCCCTTTGGTCTTTTTAATTCCCACTCCACTTTTCAAATCCTCATGAATCATATATTTCATTCTTTCCTCCATCTTTTTGTGTTATTTTTCTTTGATGATATTCTCATCTATAGTAAAACTTGGCAAGCCCATATCCCTCATGTGGATCAAGTTCTCCATCTCCTCTCCAAGCATAAAATATTCCTCAAACAATCTATAAGTGATTTTTCCACCTTTGAAGTTGAGTACCCGAGTCATATTAGTGGAAAGGATGGTGTAAGGGTGGATCCTAGGAAAATTGAAGCTATGCAAAATTGGAATTGCCCTAAAACTCTTAAAACTTTGCCTAGTTTCTTGGGTTTAATGGGATATTATTGAAAATTTGTTCATAATTATGGAAAAATTGCAGCTCCCATCACAACTCTCAAAAATAATGCTTTCAGTTGGACTCTAGCAATTGACCAATCCTTCTAAAACTTGAAAGAAACTATGTGCACTACTCCTGTCCTGCCATTGCTTGACTTCACTAAGACCTTTGTTATGGAATGTGATGCATTATGGAGAGGCATCGATGCCATCCTAATGCAAGAAGGTTGAACTTTGGTTTTCACCAACAAACAATTGTTAGAGATAAATTTGGGACAATCAATATATGAAAAGGAAATTTTTGATATTTTGCATGCAGTGGATCTCTGGCAATATTGGGACAAGACTTTTTGGGACGATTTTTGGGAACTGCGTAGGGTGCATAAAATAAGGAAAGGTAGTTGGTTCACTTGCAGGATCAAGGTGAGTGAAATAAGGAATACAATTCTAGGACATTAGGGATTTTGGTCCATCGAAAAGGGCTATATAAATATGTAAGGGTTTTTGGTTAGAAAGAAGAGAAAATTGGTAGCAAAAGTGGGATAGAGAGAATAAGGAGATCTAATTATGCATTATATGCATGAATGAAAAAGTGATGAGAGACATATAGAAGGATAGGATAATGACAAGGGAATAATGTATGAGCGTAGTGCACATATTTTGTAAGAGATGATTATGAATAATATAAGAAGTTGGTCGTTGTGGACGTATCCCATCTTGGGTGAACCACATTAAATCCTGGTGTATATGTGTTATGTTCTATTACGGTGTGTTTATTGTTATGTTTATTTCATGCATATAATTTATGATTTCTATGAATGTTTTATATGTTATGATGGTTTTGCGCACATGGTAAATGATATAATGAAACTATTCCTAAGTATAATGGTTATGATGAATGCCTCTTGTCCCTTCATGACTACAGAAACCTGGTCCTTCCAATCACCATAGATACCTTGAATGAGACTTCACCTGCTTGCAATTGATGTTGAAAGGGTCAATATCTTAGGTTTTTGTTGGTGAATTAGTGTTGAACCCTGGGTGTTCCCACTGTGCTCCAACAAATGGTTTTGTTACCGGGACTGGGATCTGCAACTGAGGGGAATGTGGAGTCCAACTAAGAAAGATATTGAATAGTGTTTAGAGGAAAAGGAGCATGAGGTTTCCAAATATCAAAATAAGAAACCACAGATCGTATTGGAGTAGTGGTTACAGAGATATGTATTTACAAAATTACATAAGATTTTCTTTGTTGATTTCTCGATAGTCTTGGCTGAGTGGTTACAGAGGTTAGCTAAAATGAATGGAACATTCCGCACTATTGTTTCGAGAAATTGGACTCATGAGTTGATTCAATAAGTTAATACTATAAGTAATTAGATCTCGTGCACAGTTGATTTATGGATAGATAGTGTATTGGGGGGTTATATTATTGAGTTTTCTATAGATTGTACCCAATCATACAATGTCGTTGAAAGAGAGTTCTTTAAAGGTCCACACAGAATATATTTGAAATCATTATGTACTTGGATCAATATGTTTCTTTGTAATAAGGGGGTTCTGAAGATGGAATCCGATTGCCTTAGTAGCTAGGCACCTTCGCATGCATAGGGGGATTGGGGGATGACCAAGGGATGGTATGAGTGTATGAAGAAAAGGGATGTAGGAAGGAATGAATAAGGAAGATATGGACTAAGAATGTCAATAGAAGAATAATGTGTGACAAAAGAAGAGGTTTGGAATATTCCATAGTGGAAAAATATTTAGGTATAGTAGGAAGGGGACCGTGGCTGATAGAGAAGAGAAACATAGTGAGATTGAGGAAAGAGACATTGGTGTACTACTCCAGATCGAAGGAATACCATGCACACAGGAAAAGGAAAAAGTTTGTAAGATCATTCCAGCAGAAGGAGATCCATCACATCCCAATTGCCCGACTTAGGCTAGACTCTGTGTCGAACGCACGACCCCATGTGCTTCTTTGAGATATGAAAATTTCTCATGAAAAATTTTAGTTAGTGAAGGAAAGAAGGAAAGTAGTAAAGGTAGTTATAGTAGTGGAAGTAGTGCAACAAACAAGAATCATTTGGTGAAACCGTCGAAGAATACTACACAATAAACTATGGTGGGGGTAGATCCCACATTGAGGATGTCTGTCTTTCAAGGAGAAGTGACAAAAGATACATAACAACACTTATTTTTCTGTGAAGAAATATGGAATGTGAAGAACATCCAGGATGATGATGCAAAAATCACGCAGTTAGTGACAATATTCAGAGACCACACGCTACTATGGTATATTAAGTATCAATCTACTATGCCTATGAGACAAGCTAGAACGTTGGTAGAAATCAGGAAAGCTCTATTAAAGAAATTCTAGAAACCAAAGTATGAGTCACAGTGTATTATAGAACTAAATTATATTAAGCAGTTGCAAGATGAATCAATATGGGATTTTGGTCAGAGATTCAATATATTGATCGATCGATTGACCTTCCATATTCCATATGAGCAACAGAGGGAATGTTTCATTATGTGATTGTTTCCACATATATGATGCCCCTTGACATAGAAGAATATTATGTCGTAGTCAGAAGCACTAGATATTGCCATGAAATTGGAAGCACCCCCTATAGGAGAGAATGGCATAGAGATGTCTCAGGTTCAGAATTCAGTTGCAAGAGCCTACTAAAGGGAAATAAAAGCGTTAATAAGTATAGTGTACCACATGAGGAAAGAAGGTTATCATAATAATGAGTGTTCAACCTTTAATGAGTATTTGGCTATAGGAGCCTTGAATCCCTTGGCACCAAGAGGAGTATATTGTGAGATATGCAGAATTATGGGTCATCATCCAACTACTTGTCCTTTTGATGTAGAAGTATCAGAGCATCGTCAAGAACTTATTTTGTAATTTTTGAAAGCCATTAGGACATGGCGAAAAGGAATGATGTGCAATCGATCTCATGAGAGAATGCATACAAAGTTCAAGGGGAAGAAGGACTGGAAGGAGGAATACTGCAATATAATACTTTGAGAGGATACAATCAAGGACGAAGAGGATGATTTAGAGGTTGGGGAAGAGGAGGATTGGACAAAGGAAGAGGATCGATTATATGTTTTAACTGTTACCACCTAGGGAAATTGGCACATGATTGTTAAAATCCTTGTACAACATGCACATATTGTAGATAGCTAGACCATGCAATGGAAGATTGTTTTCAACTAATTGCAAAGTGGAAGGAAAAAAGGAACCATAATGTTTATATGATAGCAACAAAAGATCATGATGATAGAACAAGAGTAGCAACATTTACACATGGAGGGGTGAGAACATGAGTTGATGTGATGGAACAAGGAATTCAAATCGACGAGTGGGTCAGGAAAGAAACAAAACCTCCTCTGATGTTTTATCCTCGAAGAGAGAGTGACAAATACAAGTAAGCAAGGAAGGAGTTGTTAGAAAAAAAATGGGTAGCATCAAATTCGCAACCTATCTATGACAAGCCACATGTGTATGAAATTCCTCTAGCCTATGACCACTCGATGACAGAAAGTACAGTTGAGAAAGTAAGTAATCTAAAACTTTTCTTAAAGAGTTGTTTAGAACTAATGAAGGATGAAATTGCATTGAATGCACTGTGTGGGATGATCAAAAAGTATGTGCAAGATAAAGAAGTACCTAGTGCACAATGAGCAGTTAACTAGGTATAATGCAGGTAAGAGACTATGACATGGATAAGATCATCTTGGATCTAGGATCTGATGTGAATGCCATTTTGAAGTAGACATAGTAACTGATGGGTAAACCAAAGTTGATCTAGTCACCTATTCATTGGAGGATAGAAAATTAGAACAATATTGTCACGATTGGAAGACTAACATGGGTGACTATCAACATCGATGATGTGCAAAAAATAATAGATTTTGAAGTAATTGAGATAGTGTATGGTAGTAAACCTTATCCAACATTACTTGGTATCGATTGGGATTTTGATAACTAGACTATTATTGATTTGAAAAAGAGACAAATGATCTTTGAAGTAGAAGACTTAAGAATTAATGCACCATTGGATCCCACAGAAGGAAGGTGATATGTGGAACTAGAAAGGGGAAAAGAACTTGATAACCTTTACAATATGACTTCATGTATGGATGACTATATTAATCGTATTGCTGAAGGTGTACTCAGTTGGTGAAGTATCGTTTTTTTTTTGTGTCGGATTTAGAAGAAGCACTAGAACATTGGAAACAAAGATTACATGAGGTATCTACAATGATATTTTCTTGTATTACCCACACATTACGCTAGATTGGAGTTGAGGTATGTGGTTCCTCGAAGTATGATGGACTAACAAATGTAGATATTTTTGTAAAATAATGTGAATTGTAGATATTAGATCAAGAAATATTACTATCTTTGGAAATGACACTAAAAGTGACTCCTATAATATTGTGGGATGTGCATAAGGATAGGATGGAGAATTGGATACAATGTAGAATGTTGTTACAGGTCTAGTTCATAAAAGAAACTGAACATTTTGCGCAGAAGTATACCAAGTTGATTTGTCCTATAGATCATCTTACATAGTGCACCACAACATGGAGCTCAATACCTCAAAAGGAAAGGACTCACATGTTTGTATAGACTCTATATAGGATCCAAAAGAATTGGTACTTAGAATTGGAAGTATGCAGAGGAACAAAATATTGGGAAGAATTGACTTGCAACTTTAAGGTAACTTTTAAATTTGAATATTATACCCCTTCAATAGACACAACTATATAGATTACCAAAAACAAGATATTTACACCCAAATATTCAAAGATACCAACAACCTTATGTAGTGAACCCATATATTTTACAATTGTTCAAGAGGTTTTGGAATGCTATAATGTTGTTGGAGAAGACCAAGAAGACGAAGACCCGAGAAATTTGCAAATACTATAAATCGAAGGAAAGAACGTAGTAGAGGGTTCCAAACTTGAATCTGTTGAGTATGTAAATCCATTGAGAACACGCAAAGTGAATATTGATACAAATGATAGTCCCAAGTTTGTAAACATTGGATATTACTGGAATGAAGAAACTATCAAGAAGATTGTTGATTTACTACATGAATACTAGGACCTTTTTAATACTACATTCTTATAAATGAAAGGGACTTCTAGGAAGCCAGGGGAGATGAAAATTCCTTTGAAGCTGGATTCCAAGCCAATGAATAAGAGACCGTATAGATTGAATGAAGTATATAAGAAAAAAGTGAAAGCATAAATAGATAGGATGTTGCAAGCTAGGATTATTGTGTTGGATCATGTTGTCATTGATGCCAAAGGTTTAATTAATTGATGTCAAAGGACTGATGTCAAGGGATTGATTGATGCTAAGGGATTGATTGATTTATGTCAAAGGATTGATGTCAAGGAATTAGTTGATGCCAAAGGATGATTGAATGATGTCAAAGGTCAAAGGTTTGATGTATACATATCTTATCATAGTATATTGATGAAGATGGATCAATGAGTTGTCATTGATACATGATGCATATACGAATATGGATCGATGTGGTTTCATTGGCATATAATGAATTGTTGGATTGATGTAAAGATGAGTCATTATTGTCTTATCATTTTTGATAAGGTGTACTCCAAAGTGGTCCCCTTATGGTGAAAGCCCTCATGGGAAGACACTTTGCGGTTGAGTTATCCTTGAATTATGGTTATGCTTATATCTAGAGTAATGAGATGAATATCAGTGAATTTGTCAGTGGAACTATCCTAGATGGATATTTCTTGTCATACCATTTTCGGTGGTATGTGGAATGTCACATAACACCTCATGGTTTGAGAGTTCTGGCCTTAGAAAGTTGGAGGACCCTCAAATGTAGGCTTGAAGCCCCAAAAGGTCAAAGAAGTCAAAGAGCTTGCAAAGAATAAATTATTATTTAAATGGTAAAGAAAGGTGACAAAGTCAAGGAGGAATATTTAAATGGAGAACCTTATAATTATGGAAAGTGGTTAACCCTAAAAATGAGGAAAATAAGTTAAGTGACCTAGAAATAGGTTAAGTGACCTACAAAAAGGTTAAGTGACCTAGAAACTGGTTAAGTGACCTAGAAGATGCTTCTAAGGAAGCTACTTGGAGAGTATAAATAAGAGGCAAGGGTCTCTTGTGGTAGTGTAACTTGTGTGTATCTCTTGTGCATCTCTTGAGCATGTATTGGAGATCTATTCTGACGTAGAGGAGATCTGAAGGATCTCATGGATGCATCAAAGTTTCGGCAAGTCTAAGGTCATGATGAAAAAAGTCTCATAAGTTCAAAAACCCTAGTTTCTGAGGTATACAAGGGATGTAGTGAGCCAGGGCGGGTACATGCACGGGATGAATGAGGACATGACACATACAATGGATGAATTCATGTAGACTTGTGTGTGAGTTGGTGCCAGACTCTTGAAAACCGAAGCAGGTTCGAGATCTGCATTCTATGGGCTCAGATATGCCATAGAAACTTTGGTATAGTTACATTGTTGTCTTGATGGATACTCTTGCTTGTTGAGTAGTGAATGCTTAAGGCATTCTTGGTATGGATGTTGTGATGTGGTTTGTGTTGGCTGATAGAGTGAGCAACACTCTTATGATTCAATACTGATATGATTTCCATAGTATGTTGATTTCTTATATATGATTGAGTAGCATTCATATTTTATGGTTGAGGAGCATGGGTAAGTTGTTGGAGAGCATGGATGCATTGTTATTGGTTATGGGTCAGATTGGATAGTGAAAGATAGTAGAGAATGTGATTGAAGTTTGCAGAGGATCTGAGTTCATCTTGAAGAGAAAACCCTAAGTACTCAGATGTGATGCATAGGCTGTAGTACAGACTGGTTGCGTACATACACAATCTATACTACTGGTAGGGCACATACATGCATATATTGCAGTACCGACGGGTTGCATACCTGTTGATAGATTGATATTTGTAGAGGATTGTTGCCTCATCTCAGTTGGTGTTGAGGGTGTAAGTCGAGTCTTGCATTACAGAGCTAGTGCTCTTGTAGAGTTGTACTCTATTCATTTGTTGTTGATAACCCAAGTATTGTAGTCCGTAATAAAAATAAAATTGTACATACATCTTGTGTTCATTTTGGTGATGAGTTTTTGATGATATATTGTTGATATATGTTGCTGATATATGTTCACATTTAACTGGTTATAAATGTCAGTAATAAGTGATGAGTAAATAGTGATTTCTAACTAATGAGTTTTGTGAAGGGATTTTTTTTGAAAATTATCCCTACACTGTTCACCCCCCCCCTCTCAGTGTAGTCGGTGTATCCAACAATTGTTATCAGAGAAGGACTTCACTATAAGCCTTAAAAAACTTGGAGGAGATCCATGGACACGCAAATGGATGATGAGGTTCCAATCCTTGATGAGGAAAACTTACTTGGAGAACATAAATGAAAGTGCATTTGAAATAGATAGGAGTGGGTATTTGGAAGGAAACCATTGGTCAATCAGTTTCCTTGAAGAACAAGTCAAAGGTTGCAGCTCAAAGGGAAGGAAAGAAGAATTATGCATTAGCTCTCAAGAAAATTCTTAGTGGACTCTCAATTCCTATCAAAGAGAGTATGGGACAATGCAATTCCACCAAGGATCTATGGCTAAAGCTAGAGGAGACATACCAAAGAAAGAAGGAAGATATTGAAGACAAACCCATCAAGATCAATAAAGGTAAAGAATCTCCAAAAACTTTTGATTGCATTATTTCTAAATGTGATGATCTTGAAGACATTTTGATTGAATATAAAGAATCATGTGATGATATTGTAAAAAAGGAAGATATTGAAGTCATATAATCTTCACAAACCCTTGTTTGGAATGATTCAAAATGTGATGATGTTGACTATTTCTCTACAAGTGAAGAAGAAAATATAGAAATATTGTGTGTAGAGTTTGATGGTAGTTATCCCATGGAAAGAATAGAAGAAGAACTATCATAACTTCAAAAGAAAGTTGAAGGGGGTCTATATGAATATAAATCTGATCATTACTATATAGACTATAGCTATATTTTCGATAACACTAAAAAGTTTCTTAGGAAGAGTCAAAGGCACATCTTGAAGTTAAAGGAAATTCTCAAAGAACTAGAGGAGAGTAATAAGACTCAATTAGAAGAAAAGGAAGAAGAGATCACAAGACTAAAGAATGAAAAAGAAGATAAGAAGGTAGATGATAAGATTAACAAAAGTTTTGAAATTATTGTTCATCTCAAGACCAAAATTGAAGAAGCCAAATGGGTAGAGGAACTATTGAAGAATCAAGTATATTAAAGGGAAGAGTCATGTCATAAGTTATAAGTTGAAGTTGTTAATCTTAGAAAGAAAGTAGAAAAGTCAAACAAATTCTTGAAAATCTCACAAATCTTGAATGAGATCTTAGAAAGTCAAAGATCACCAAATGATAAATTAGGTCTTGGATACAAGGGAGAAGCTACACATGCTGAAGAAAGCACCTCAAAGAAGCATGAGGTAAGTCCCTCACTCTCAAAGGATGAAGAAAATGTTGCAAGACAACCATCTACACAATGGAAGAAAAGTTTCAAAAGAACAAAGCAAGGAAGACATGAAGAAGCCATCCTTACACCTCAAAGAAGATGGACACCAAAGAAAATGTATAAAAGTATTTTTCATGGTCAATGTTATTCATTTAATGAATATGGTCACAAATATTTGGAATGAAAATATCATACAAGGGGAGACAATGGAAGAATTCATAACACCATAAGTTGTTGGAGATGTGATCAAGTAGGATACATTATTGTTCACTGTCACAGCATGAGATGCTAAAACTATAGTGGATTTGGCCACAAATCCCAAGATTGTTGGAACACAAGAAGAAGGTCCATGATGAGGAATTCATATAGCATGACTAGAAGAAGGAATGAAGTAAGGAAGGGAGACATATTTGAAAATATGGAAGCTTAGATCTCAAGTTCTGAGAAGCAGGGACACCTTCATAAGTGGGTAAAGAAGATTGAACAACCAGAGAAAAACGGTGCCTTAAGGGAGGCTCAAGTGTGTCATCTACTGAAGCATATGTGGGTGACAGTGGTAACAGTCGTGTACATATGCAGGCTGAACTTGATTAGGTCAAATACATACGCAAGCTGTCTATGCAACAGACTGTGTATATGTGGTAAATCCTAGGGAAAATGGCTATGCACATGGGTTGCAGCTTGATGTGATGGTATAACTTTGTGTTGCAAGGTCTGACATAGTTTGTTGCAGGTTCTGACATTGTTTGTTGCAGGTTTTCATGATTACATATTGGATTAAGTAAAGTGATGATACAAAATGAAAGGCTATCTTGGTGTATGCATTTATCATATGGTTGGAATACATATTGGGACATGTAGTTGGTCAGTTGATGAGGTGATCATGTTGTACATCATTGATGAGTTGATGAATGATTGGTAGACTTTTGGTACATTAGTAGAGGCACCTACTAGCAGTTTGATTGGCATATGTTTAACGGTGGATTTGGAATACATGCATGAGGATTCATTTAGTTGTGGTATTGGTGAATGGTTGATGCACTTTCTTGGTACAAGTGGTGATACATGTTGATGTACATGTTTGGTACACTCATAGATGGTATATTTTTTATGATAGTACTTGGCTTAAAGTACACCATTGGTATTACTTGATACTTTGGTACATGACATGTGGGATGATATAGTAGAGACACTTGATTCATTGAGATTCATGATTTTTTGGTTAATGGTGGAGACATACCATTGGTAGATGCACATGGTTGGCATGTTGATAGAGGCATATGATTGGTATACTATTGGTACATGTTGTGGTACATGATATATTTGTTCATTCATTGGCATATCTTTTGCTTCATGATGTTTGGTATGGCATGAGTTTGATGCATGGATAGGTCTAAGGATCGTCATATGGTAGCATATTGTTCATACTGCAGAGAATATAGGGGGAGACATACCCATAGGGGGAGTCATTCTTCTTCCCATGATTCCAGGAGGAGATATTTTGCATACTTGGTAAAATATCCCTATATTTGATGAAAGAGCACAAAGGCATAATTCCAATGGGAGTGATGGTCACAGGGGGAGTATGAGAAATGCATATTCAAAATTACATTAGAGTGATATGCCTTGTTCAAAAAGGGGAGATATTATTCAAATGAAGATCAAAGGCATTCAGACAGGGGGAGAATCCCCAAGGAGAGTTCAAGTAGGGGGAGCAGCCCCAAGAGGATAATGATCTGTTGCCATTGATTTCAAAGGGGGAGAGATAGTCACATTGATGTGATTGATGACTATTGATGTAGAGAATTCCTTGTCTACATGTCGACATCAATGATTGGTGTTGAGATCAATGTTGGTATTGCCATCAATGCCAAAGGGGGATATTTTTGGATCATGTTGTCATTGATGCCAAACGTTTAATTGATTGATGTCAAAGGATTGATGCCAAGGGATTTATTGATTGATTGATCTCAAAGGATTGATGTTAAGGAATTAGTTGATGCCAAAGGATGATTGAATGATGTCAAAGGTCAAAGGTTTTATGTATACATATCTTATCATAGTATATTGATGAATATGGATCAATGAGTTGTCATTGATACATGATGCATAGATGAAGATGGATCGATGTGGTTTCATTGGTATATTATGCATTGTTGGATTGATGTAAATATGAATCATTATTGTCTTATCATGGTTGATAAGGTGTACTCCAAAGTGGTCCCCTTATGGTGAAAGATCTCAGGGGAAGACGCTTTGCAGTTGAGTTATCCTTGAAGTATGGTTATGTTTATATGTGGAATAATGAGATAAATATCAATGAATTTGTCAGTGGAAATATCCTATATGGATAATGCTTGTCATACCATTTCCGGTGGTATGTGGAATGTCACATAACTCCTCATGGTTTTAGATTTATGGCCTTACGAAGTTGGAGGACCCTCATATGTAGGCTTGAAGCCGCAAAAGGTCAAAGAAGTCAAAGAGATTGCAAAGAAGAAATTATTATTTAAATGGTAAAGAAAAGTGACAAAGTCAAGGAGGAATATTTAAATGGAGAACCTTCTAATTATGGAAAGTGGTTAAGCCTAAAAATGAGGAAAATAGGTTAAGTGACCTAGAAATAGGTTAAGTGACCTACAAAAAGGTTAAGTGACCTAGAAACATGTCAAGTGACCTAGAAGTGGGTTAAGTGACATAGAATATGCTTCTAAGGAAGCTACTTGGAGAGTATAAATAGGAGGCAAGGGTCTCTTGTGGTAGTGTAACTTGTGTGTATATCTTGTGCATCTCTTGAGCTTGTATTGAAGATCTATTATGAGGTAGAGGAGATCTGGAGGATCTCATGGATGCATCAAAGTTTCAGCAAGTTTGAGGTCACGACGAAAAAAGTCTTGAAAGTTCAAAAACCCTAGTTTTTGAGGTATACATAGGTTGTAGTGAGCTAGGGTGCGTACATACACGGGCTGAATGAGGAAAACATGCGTACAATGGATGAAGTCATGTAGACGTGTGTGGGAGCTGGTGCCAGGCTCTTGAAGACTAAAGTAGGTTCTAGATCTGCACTCTATGGGCTCAGATCTACCATAGAAACTCTGGTATGGTTACATTGTTGTCTTGATGGATACTCTTTCTTGTTGAGTATTGAATGCTTGAGGCATTCTTGGTAGGGTTGTTGTGATGTGGTTTGTATTGGCTGATAGAGTGAGAAACACTCTTATGATTCAATACTGATATGATTTCCATAGTATGTTGATTTCTTATATATGATTGAGTAGCATTCATATTGTATGGTTGAGGAGCATGGGTAAGTTTTTGGAGAGCATGGATGTGTTGTGATTGGTTATGGGTCATATTGGACAGTGAAAGACAAAAGAAAGTGTGATTATAGTCTGTAATAAAAATAAAATTGTACATACATCTTATGTTCCTTGTGTTCCTTGTGGTGATGATTTGTTGATGATATATTGCTGATATATGTTGTTGATATATGTTCACATTTAACTAGTTATAAATGACAACAATAAGTGATGAGTAAATAGTGATTTCTAGCTAATGAGTTTTGTGAAGGGGAAGTTTTTGAAAAAAATCCCTATATTGTTCACCCCCCCCTCTCAGTGTAGTCGGTGTGTCCAACATATTGAACCTGTCATAGAGTCAGAATAAATGAGTCCAATGGTAATTCGGGATAAGAAAACAAGTGGAATCTAAATTTATGTGGATTTGTGGGAATTGAATGATTCTTTCTTACATGAACCATTTCCTACTCCATTTAGATATGAAGTTTTAGAAAATGTAGGAAGACATGAAGATTACTCATTTACTGATGGATTTTACGGGTATCACCAGATCGAGATTGCGCATGAATATATGCATAATAATGTTTTTTTGATAGAATGGGGATGCTATCAATATAAAGTCATGTTGTTTGTATTGGAAAATGCACGAGGAATATTTTTTCGAGTTGTTTTCGTGGCTTTTAAAGAATTCATTCATAAGTTCCTAAAATTCTATTTGGACAATTGGACAATGTTCATTTTGCTAAAATACCATGTTGAAACTTTGCACTTGATGTTGGAAAGATGTATACAATTCCATATTTCTTTGAACTCGAAGAAGTGCATTTTTTGCAGACCATTTAGTATCTTGTTGGGTCATGTAGTATGTAAATAAGGACTTTTGGTTGTTCCTGCGAATATTGTTTTTACTGTTGATTTTCCAGTAACTAAGTTAGTGTGACAACAATGGGAAACATTGGTTCATACAAGGTACTACATAAATTTTATTATGGGATACACATAGATCATAACCCCATTAATGGAGAAATTTTTGAAGGAGGTTAAGTTTTAATGGAATGAGGAATGTCAACAAAGTTTGGATACCTTGAAGAAAAAACTAGTTATCACACCGATCTTAGTATTTCCAGATTGGAAGAAGGAATTCCATGTTCATGTAGATGCATCATCTATAGAATTATTCACAATTATATCCCATCCATGGGAAGGAGGTTTGGACCATCCCATTTCATTTTCCATCAGAAAGTTTTCAACTACTGAACAATATTACACTACTACAAAATGTGAAGGATTGGGAATGATGTATGTGTTGGAATACTAAGAGGGGGGGGGGGAGTAAACCCGTATGAGCACCTTTTACAACTTTCAATCACAATATATAATCTTAAACTTTATCATTAGTATATCATTTATTATTTCATTCAATATATCATGAGCATATAACAATAAGCAATACCATTCAACAATATCACATCAGATACATATTACACCAGAATTTATGTGGAAACCCAAATGGGAGAAAAAAACATAATGATTTCTTATATATATCAAGAATACATTCATAGGAAGCACCAAATTCCAAATTCTCCAACACCAACTGGAAGGAGGCATTAATACCATGATTTATAGGAACTAACCTAAAGGAAGCTACAACTCCCTGAATTCTCCAGCTGCAATTGGAAGGAGGCTCCAACCCCCTAGTTTACATTATCTAACCAAAAGGAGGATACGAACCCTTGATTTATAGGCTCCAACCTGAAGGAATATCCAACTCCATGAGTTCTCCAACACCAACCGGAAGGAGGCTACAACCCCATTTCCTTGCCCCATACTGCCACCCTAAAATATAAGTGTAGAATCAAACTGTCACTACCACTAATCAACTTGTCATTTTCATTGTCACATCAACCAATCATTGTCACTATGTCACATCAAATTGTACATGATGATCAACCAATCATCCAACGCATCATTTTCCATGTCACTGTCACTATCACTATCACTATCACTAATATACCATCATCAACCAACTATAACCAGATCCCCTCACATGGATACCAAAACCATCACCATACCATGTACATCAAACATGTACCAGAACCTATGTTATACCATATACATCAACTATGTACATCAAAAACTGTACCATACCATGTACATCAATATCACCAAGAAGTTCCTTTAGTAATGTACCATATCATCATCAACTCATGAACTAAAATATCACCAAGATCTGTCTTAATATCACCAATTATGTACCATAAGATATGCCAAGTGTAGGTACCATAACATCAATGCTAAACCATAATAAACCATATACCAAAACCATGTACCATGTACCAAGAATCAACTATGTACCAAATAATAAGCCTCAACCAAGCACTAAAGAATGTGCCTCATACATATGCCACCATATACCAAGTGTATACCTCGACCATGTACCAAAATCACAAATATGAGCCTATAAAAATCATACCAAACCAGATAAAAAGGTACCATAACATCACTCAATCATGTAGCCAAGATGCACCTCAAACCATGTGCCTCAAGCATGTGCCAACATCCATAAACCATGTACCAAGAGATACCATCAAACATGTACCATATCACTCATGATATTCCTCAAGAATATACCATACAAAAAACCATATGCAAAGTATCCAATATGTGCCTCAAGGAATATACCAAATATCAAAAAGACATGCCTTAAGCATGTACCACAACATCAATGCATGTAACTCAAACATGTGCCATAATCTCATCAAGAAGTGCCTCACCCATGCATCAATATTACCAAGAAATGTACCTCATACATGTACCACAATATGCCTCACACCATGCACATAATATGTGCCTCATGCATGTACCGATGTATCCCTAAGATACCAAAAAAAATTCTCAAGCATGTAACCTAACATCCCCAACATGTAACCGTCAAGACATGCAAATAGAACATACCTTAAAACATGTAGTTGACTTGATGCACTATATCACAGACCTGTAGCTCTTCCTTAGCCTCAACAACCTGGTACTAGAATCCTCCCCAAATTTGTATTATCCTCATAGGTATAAGATATTTCAAATAGCGGGCCTTGCAGGACGAGGGCCGTACAACCCGCGAGGGTGCCTCATGGGACACTAGTAGCCTGACCCGCAGGGGTTAGCTAAATCAGGGTTTCTCAAAATGTTAATCCCTAAATAATGGCTCATTACCCCATAATTGGGAAATATTACATTAGTAATGTTATTTTATTTATGTCGTCTTTAGTCCATTAGTTGTAATTATACATCCTAGTCTCCTATATATACCAAGGAGTCATTTTCATTTGGAATCATCTTGTAATTGTACATTTATGTGGGCATAAGGAGGTTGCCCCATCAAAGAGGAATATTATATGAATTTATCTCTTTTTAAAGGCCTTGAGTACTTATTCTGAGGTTTTTCTATGCTATATTGATAGTTGGTTCTTAACATATGGTATCAGAGCTCAAGGTCTTGGGGTTTCACTACTACATATGAGACACCTTGGATTTTTCACTATAATTTTTTTTCTACAACGTTTTAGAAGGAACGGATGGGAGGATATTTAGTAGATGGATCAAGGTACGCTGAGTTAAAATTTCATCTCCTAAGGCCTTATAATTTTTGAGATACATCCTGTGCAAGATAGGGTTCTAGAATCATTCTGAACTGAGTCATTGTGGAATTTTCGCTATAAATTTTTTTATGTAGTGTTTCAGACCCTGAAATCTAGAGTCTATTCATAGAAATTAGTAAGGTATCTATGGTAAAACGTCCAACTTCTGGGTCATCTTAAATTTGTAGATACACCCTGTGGAAGATAGGGATCTGACTTGTCCTATTGACTAGTCTCAAGAAGGTGTTCCAGGAAAAACAATCATAACTTATTCTTAGAGTATCCAAATTGAGTGAGACTGATTGCATTGGATAGTGGACAGCCTGTAGTATTTCTGGTACGTGTTTCAGAATTTTATATCAATTATTTTGTGTGGGGTACGCTATACAAGTGAGATATCCTGGAAAGTCCAAAAATCAACAAGTTGTGAGGAAGTTACCATAAATTCCACTTGGCACATCTAATTTTGATAAGACCTATGGAATTGCAGAGAAGAAATATCAGAGAACTACAAAAAAGAAATTTTCATATGCAGAAGGGTCAAAACTTCAGAGATACAAGAGAAGAAAGATTGTCTAGCAGAACCACCTCAAAATCAAGGTTCAAAAGTGATACTTGGAAAACATGCCACCCAAAAAGGGAACTTATAGACAACATAAGCCTCTAGACAATCCAACATGGACTCTTGATGAAGGTGAAGAAATGCGTAGGGACATAAATGATTTAGAAAAGAAGATAGTAACAAAAGATTAACTACAAGAGATGATGGAAGGTTTAAAAGGGGAGATCATGAAGGATTGAAAATTTTCCTAATAGAGAGGACACTTGAAAGTGAAAATGTATCCCATGAAATTCATGATGAGGACACAAGGAAGGTGAATCAAGAATGGAGAAACTCCAACTTTGGGTTGAAGACCAACCACATTCCTAAGATCAATATGAGGAAGTTTGATGGCAAGGACCCAATCACATGGATACTTCAGATGGAGCAATTCTTTGATCTACATAATGTGCCACATACACAAAAGGTATGAATTGCTTCTTTATATTTAGAACCCAATCAATTTGTATGGTATCAATGGCTTTGTTCTCGCAAATAAATCGTCACTTGGAGAATTTTCACGGAAGAAATGATAGCACACTATGACGATACAAGGATAAATACCTTCTTTAGCCAATTGATAAATCTCAAGAAAAAGGGTTCAGTTACAGATCACATTGAGAACTTCCAAAGATTGAATATAAAGGTAACATATATTACATATGAGCACTTGATTGATGTATTCATAGGAACTTTAAAGGATAACATTCAACATGAGGTTCACCTTTGGGAACCCAAATCATTGGAGAATGCATTTAGGGTGGCAACAAATGTTGAAAGAACAAATATGGCCGTGGCTACTAGAAAGACCAATCCTAACAGCTATAGAGAGAATAATTCTCCTTCTTCTAAAACACCTCAACCTACAAGGTTTACACCTCAACAATTGGAGGAAAGAAAAGAAAAATTTTTATGCTTTAATTGTGACAACAAGTACCGTAAGGGACATAAGAGTGGTGAGAAGAAATTATTCTACATAGATTGTGAAGAGGAAGAAGAACAAGAACAAGAATACGAACCATCTCAACATGAAAATGTAGAAGCAATTTCGTCTGAAGAGTTGACTCCCACGATATTGTGTAATGCATTGGCTAGAATTAGCACTCCTCAAACCCTCAAGATCAAAGGAAATATCAAAAATAAAAAGGTAATAGTCCTAATTGATTATGGCAGTACTCATAATTTCATTCACTATAAATTAGACAAAGCTCTCAATTTCTTTGTATATCCAGCGCCAGAGTTTCAAGTAATGATTGCAGATGGAGGACCTATCAATTGCTCGAA
>ML820125.1:84250-109776 GCA_009831015.1 Picea engelmannii
ACATTTACATGGAAAAACGATTCACTATGGTACAAAGATCGCTTATATTTATGTAAGAACTCCCAACTCAAACAAAAGGTACTATTGGAATTGCACACCTCTCCAGTAGGAGGGCACTCGGGATTTTTGAAAACCTACCATAGGGTCCTGAAGGAATTTTTTTGGGATGGCCTTAAAAATGATGTTCAAAGGTTTGTGGTAGAATTTTTGGTTTGCCAAAAAAATAAGGTGGAAACAATTAAGGCCCCGGGTCTTTTACAACCATTAGCCATCCCAAGTCAACGTTGGGAGGAGGTTTCCATGGATTTCACCATAGGGTTACCGAAGTCTGAAGGAAAGAGTGTCATCATGGTGATTTTTGATATACTGACCAAGTACACACACTTTTGTGCACTCTCTCATCCCTTCAAGGCCAGTACAGTTTCCACCACATTCATGGAAACAATTCAAAAGCTACATGGCAGCCCAAAGATTATTGTAAGTGACAAAGATCCCATCTTCACTGGACATTTTTGGACAAACTTATTTTCTTGTTTGGGTACTCAATTGGCTCATAGCTCATCCTATCATACTCAATCTGATGGACAAACCAAGATAGTGAACAAATGTATGGAAGGCTAACTTCGTTGCTTTGTCTATGATAAACAAACACAATGGTTCAAATAGTTACCCTTAGCAGAATGGTAGTATAACACTTCCTTTCATACTGCAACAAAAATGACACAATTTATGGAACTCCATGGATACCACCCTCCTTCAATCACTTCTTCTCTAAAATACAAATCTAAGGTTCAAGCAGTGGAAGATCACATCGAGCATCAACAACAAGTTCTCCAAATATTAAAGGACAACCTAACCATGGCACAAAATTGCATGAAACAACAAGAAGATCAACATCATAGTGAAATAAGTTTTGAAGTAGAAGATTGGGTGTTTTTAAGACTACAACCATACAAACAGATGTCCCTCAAGCAAGCCAAGAAGGATAGTAAATTATCACCAAAGTACTATGGCCCTTATAAGGTGCTGCAAAAGATTGGTACTATGGCATACAAATTGGAGTTGCCTGCATCTTCACGAGTACAACCAGTTTTCCATGTTTCATGCTTAAAGAAGGTTATAGGTGACAAGATCCCAGTTCAAACTATATTTCTAGAACTTGATGAGGAATGAAAAATCATATTGGAGCCTGAAGTCATCACTGACACAAGAATTCACTAGTTGAGGAATAGATCCATTTCAGAGTATCTCATTAAATGGAGGAAACTACCGGTTGAAGATTCCACTTGGGAAGATGAGTCTTTTATATAGAAGAATCCAAATTTACTCAAGCATTGCAGACAACACTTGTCTCAAGGGGAGGGGCATGTTCAACCCCTATAACACCCTATAAAATAAGAATAGAGGGAAATGAGTAAAGGTTATTATTGTGTGAACATTTGAAGAGAACAAAGAGAAAGATAATAGCTATAGTTTATTGACAGAGATATGAGTGTAATGTAGACCAAATCGAATTATAGAGAGCTATGGAGACACCAAAGGTAGGAACATCCACATCAGGAATGAATAATCCATGCAGTAAGCAAACATCAACACCGATGCAGGAATAAATCTTGAGAGTGGAAGCAACAGATCCAAGATTGACAAAATTTCCTAGAGCATGTGTGCCACCTAGAAAGCATACAACCAAGCAAATCAGACAACAAAAAGAGGTGAAGAATGAAATTTTTACACCAATGATTCCACCTAGGTTCACTGTCGAGGGATATATGTTGGGAACCATAGGAAGCCTAAGGTTTTCATACCACGACCTAACAAACATGAAGACATTTCTAGAGTTAGTATGAGAGAATTATCTGCATAAATCATTCAAACTAGATTCACTCATAATCACATTCAAGCCATAAGAATGGGACATATGATTGCAAAGAACAAGAATACTAAACCTGTTGGAGATCCCACATTTTTGTAGAACTAAAAAAATCAACATCTATGTCAAGTTATTGTTAATTTGTGTCTAAGGAGGATTTATATGGCTGGACGGGGCATGGGGAAATGCCAATTGAAACATAATTGATTTCATAGATTACAGGATGTCCATTAACAGGAGAATACCATCTACCATTCTTCAAAGACAAGATTCAAGAAAAAGCACTGGCAAAAAGAATGAAGGAAAAATATGACACATTCCAAGGAGAACTTGGAATAGACATTGTGAGTATCAATGATGATACAATAAAATTTGCAACATAGGTGCTCATGTTTAAGTTACTTAGGAAATGTAGCAAATATCAGGTGTCACTAGGATTTATAGTAGCAATGGAGAAGTGCACAACATGAGTGATGATGAACTAGGAACCATTTCTCATTATTCAATTTTTAACCAACTTCAGGGAGGCATGGGGTAAAGGAACATATTTCCATTATGTGTGGTTATTAATTTTGATATCATTGGTTTCATGGAGGGAGATAAAAGAGACGTAGTTCCTGTAAGGTATGAAAAAATCATACTTGGCAGGAAGATATGTGTCGATGTGTCATACTTCATAGAAGAATAAACAAATGGACAACAACATTACCTTTTAGGTCTACAAGGAGACAATCGGAAAATGCATTGAGGATACATCGTGCATCCAACCATAGATAGTAGAAGAATATAAATATATAGTGTGATTCAAGGAAGAGTCACACCATATGTATGTTCAATAAAAGAGGGATATGGATCAAAAATTGTTTCCAATGCACTACAGGTTGACAGAACAAGACATCAACTAGCTTGTAAATGACCGAGAAGATGAGTGGAGAACCCTAGTGATAGAAAAAATGTAGAAGGGAACAAAAGAACTAGAAAAGGATAAAGAAGAAGAAGATTAAGAACAAGGAGAATAAGGGAATTGTGAAGGTGACACATAAGAAACAACACCACTTGTTGGAGAGAAGAGAAAGGAAAATATGAAGGAGCGATCAACAAATAAGATAGCAATCCAAGCCTTGACTGAGGAGGACTTGGAAAATATTGGAGATCAAGTGAAGGAATTAACTAAAGAAGCATTTCTGCGAGCTGCGCAGAAGAAGGAGGATATGCACACGAATGTGTATGAATAGATAGCCACACTACGTCAGATTTTGGAGTCAACTCGGATAGTTCCGGTTCGAATGAAAGAAGAGGAACAAACTGAGAGTACAAAAAGGACTACATGGTTGACCTGAAATATTGCACTGCCTCGAGTACTCCACCAAAAGAAAGAGAGAAAAGGGAGAAAACAATCATGACCACTATGGATAACATTAAGAGTTTGGATGAAGAATGTGTGAATATTTATGAAGAAAGAACACAAGTATGGACTCAATTCCCGAAGAACGAAAAATTGCAAGCGTTGGAACAAAGATTACATACTGCATAGGAGAAGGTGCAAAAGATAAAAAATAGAATGAACACTCTTCCACCAACAATGTGGATGAATGAAATAATTTAGAATAGGAAGCTAAAGCAAGAAATAAACCAAGTCAGAGTGGAATAGAAGAATATTTCAAAAAATCTTGAGCCGCTACAGGAGCAAGCGTTCAGGGTGATAGAAGAACATGCAGTAGTAGAAGGCACGGTAAAACAACCAATGCAAGACAGTGTAGAGAAGTTGAAGAACCCTATTACTGAATAGTAGAGGATATTGTGGAGTATGAAGTATAAGAAAATGATAATATCACAACTACAAAGGAGATTTGTGAGAAGCTCATTGTGACATTGAAGGGAGCGTAGCAGAAGGCTTGAGTGGCTCAAGATGAGCCATGGGTGAGTGTTGAGGGCCTGTTGGGACAAGAATTTTTGGGACCATTTTTGGGAACTGCACAACACATGCAAAAGAAGAAAATAAATTTGGCACACTTTGTGTATCAATAAGTGTGAACTAAGGTAGAAAGTTGTAAGTCATTAGGAATTTTGGTCCATTGAAATGGGCTAATTCCTAATGCAATAGTATAAATATGTAAGTTTTTTTTGGTAGAAAGAAGAGAAAAATGGTGGAAAAAGTGGGATAGAAAAAATAAAGAGAGTTAAGTATGCACTATATGCATTAATTTAAGAGTGAAGAGAGACATATAGAATGATAGGAGAATGGAAAGGAGGAATAATGTATGAGGGTAGTGTGCATATTTTGTAAGAGATGATTATGAATAATATAAGAAGTCAGTCGTTGTGGACATACACCATCTTAGGTTAACCAAGTTAAATCTCGATGTATCTATGTTATGATGTGTTTATTATTATGTTTATTGCATGCATATAATGTATGGTTGATATGAATGTTTAATATGTTATGATGGTTCTGGGAAAGTGGTAAATGGTATAATGAACTAATGATAAGTACAATGGTTATGATGAATGCATCATGTCCCTTCATGACCATGGAAACCTGGTTCATGTAGTCCCCATAAATACCTCTGGTGAGACTTCACCTGATTTCAGGTGATGCTAAAAGGGATGGTATCTTAGGTTTTTTTTGGTGAATTAATGTTGAACCTTAGGTATTCCCACTGTGTGCCAACATGTTCCCTTATCTCTCGAGGAAATACTTCCAAATTAAAATGGATCATCAAACCCTCAAGTATTTCCTGGAATAACGATTTCATCTGCAGAGCAACAAAAACTGGTGACCAATCTATTTGGGTATGATTATGAGATCATTTACAAAAAGGGAAAATAAAATTTGGTGGTTGATTCCCTTTCTTGGAAATATGAAGAAGTGTTCCTATTTTCCCTCTCATTCATTGTCTAGGATTGGCTTCAGGATTTTCTCTAGTAATGGTGGAAAGACCCCAAACTTTCCAACCTAATCCAAAACCAACAAAAACATCTTGAAGATTCTCTAGGGTACTCTTGGCACAATGAATAGCTTCACTATAAAGGTCCTATATATTTAAGAAAACAATGGACCCTTAAATCCACAGTCCTCTATGAGCTTCATGCTTCACCTATAGCTGGGAATTCGTGTTTTGTCAAAACTTATGAATGAGTCAAATGTTGTTTTTTGGGACTATATGAAATAGATAATCCATACCTTTGTGGCCAAGTGTGATACTCGTCAAAAAAATAAAGGAAAGAATGTCAAAACTCCTGACACACTCCAACCACTTCCACTTCCACCTACTAGTTGGAAAAATATTTCTATGGATTTCATTATTGGCTTACCTAAATAAGGAAATAAGTCAGTCATCATGGTGGTCATGCATATTATTTCCAAATATTCTCATTTATGTGCTCTTCAACACCCATTCGTAGCCTCCAAAGTGGCTCAAGTTTTTATGGATAATATCTTTAGACTCCATGGCATCCCTCTTTCTATTGTTTTTTACCATGATCTAACTTTTTCCAAAATTTTCTAGCAAGAAGTATTCAAGCTCCAGGGAACCCAAGTGCATCTTAGTACCTCCCATCATCGCCAAAATGATGGATAAATTGAAGTAGTCAACAAGTGTTTGAAAACATATCTGGGTTTTTTTTGTAATATGCTTAACCTGAAACAGATAATGCAACAAACAAATATACCCCAAGAATAATGGGAACATTCAATAGAGAGGAGAAATATATTATTGATATCACCAAGAAAGCTTTGTTCACTTGCCTCTTTGAGGGGAAAACCTATAAAGTGACCAGATCTCTCTTACAATAATACTGAAGAAAATATTTATCATACCTCCTACTCTTATTTATACTTCTACCATCTTTTAAAGAACATTCTAGAGGAAGATCTTTCTAGAAGCATAAGCTTCTATTTGGTCATCTTAGATTGAATTGTTCAATTTTCTTTAATATTCCTTATTAACTAATGTCGACCTTTATTACATGGAAAATATATCATGCGAACAAATAACCAACTAAGAGGGGTTAGGGTTGGATCCTAACATGACTTCGCCCTTCAAAAGAAGCCTTGTCCTCAAGTATGAAGATGTGGAAACTGTTGCAGTATGGCCACTAGTTCCCAAGTCACATATTCTGGAGACATGTCCTTCCACTTGATCAACACTTATTTGATAGTTCGGCCATGCAAGTGACGATCATGCACATTGAGGATAGATTTTGGTTGCAGACAAATGAAACATTCTTCGTCTAATTCAGGTAGGATGGTTTGAACCCTACAATTTTGACCCACCACTTTCTTTAAATAGGAAACATGAAACACTAGATGTACTTTGGAGGCAGATGGAAGTGCCAATTTTTAGGAAAATGGACCAATAAATTTGAGAGTCTGATAGGGGCCATTAAATTTGGGTTCCAACTTGTGGTTTCCAGGGATTTTAGTGATGTTTCTTGTAAGTTTAGAGTCTGAGAAACAGCTAATCACCTTCTTGGAAAATCCATTCAGAATGTTGATAGTCATCCTGTTGCTTCATACAATTTTGGTCCATGTGGAGGTTATCCTTTAGAGCTGCGAGTGTATCTTCTCTTCCTTGCATTGACTTATCAATATCATGTACCTTTGATGTCTTCGAAGATATGAAATTAATGTAGGTGGTTGTTGGCCATACACCATTTCATATGGTGTCATTTTTGTTGATGTATGATAGGAAGTGTTGTACCACCATTGTGCCAAGGGTAACCATTGCACCCATTGATGTTATTTCTCCAAAGAAAAACAATGCGAGTAGGTTTCCAATCATTTATTGACAAATTATGTTTGGCCATCCGTCTGGGGGTGGTTTGTTGTGCTCATGTTCAATTGTGTGCCCTATAATTTAAACACTTCTTGACAAAATGTGATGGTGAAGTTCGGTTCACGATCATACATAATGGAGGTTGGCATGCCATGCAATTTGAAAACATGATCACTTAAAAATTGATCTACCATAGTTGGCATAAAAGGGTGTGGTAAGGAACACAAATTTGTATACTTGGAGAGGCAATCTACCATGACCATGATGACGAACTTGTTACCCACTTTTGGAAGGCTCATTATAATTTCCATAGAGATGTCAGTCCAAATAGAGGTTGTAATGGGTAATGACTGTAGAGCTCCTGGTGTCTTGACAATTTCACCTTTATTGCATTGGAAAATATCACATTCAGTGACAAAGGTAAGTATTTCCTCTTCTTACCTTCCTAGAAAAAGGAACGACGAGCATGAGCATATGTATTTTGGAAGACAGAGTGACCAACAAGAGTAGATGAGTGAAACTCATTTAAGATCCTGAGATTGAGTGCTAAAGTCAGAGATGGAACTAAGAGATTCTTATACCATAGGATATTGTCTTTCCAAGTGTAGCTGGGGGATAGGGTAGGGTCCTCTTGAAGTCACTGAATAAACCATGATATAGTGGTGTGGGTTAGCCACTATTTTATAACTTCCTCAATCCAAGTAGGAACAGGTAATGATAAGGAAAACATGGAACCTTCATCATCATGTTGTATTGACAATGTACCTGCCACAACATTGTCTTTTCCTTTTTTATGTATGATCTCATAATCATAGCCCATCATTTTGGTCATACACTTGTTCTATTCGCGGGAGGATAACCTCTTATCTAAGAAATACTTCAGACTATGGTGATCGATTTTGATCTGAAAATAGTGTCCCAAGAGATATGGCTACCAAATGTGCACACCATGGAGAATGGCCATCATTTCCTTTTCATATGTATATTTTCCCAAATTACGGCCACTCAAATCCTGGCTAGTGAAATCCATAGGTCTACTTTCTTGTGTTAGAACTGTGCCAATACTAGTGCTAGAAGCATCAGATTCCACAACAATTGTTTTTTGAAATTAGGGGTTGCTAATACTAGGCTAGTGCACATGGTATTCTTTAAATCTGTGAAGGCTTGTTCTACTGCAAGTGTCCAATGAAATGCATTCTTCTTAAGAAGGTATGTCAATGGTCGAGAAATTTTTCTATAATGGTGGACAAATTTATAGTAATAGCTTGTAAGGCCTATGAAACCTTGAAATAATTTCAAGGCCATGGGTCTTCGCCAATCCTACATGGCTTGAATATTTTTGGGGTCCACTCTTACCCCCTCATGGTGCATAATGTTTCCCAATTATTCAACATTCCTCGCTCTAAAACAATGCTTGGTATTTTTGACAAACAATTGATTGTCCTATAACAATTGGAGTACTTTGTCCACATGTTGTAGATGGGCATCCCATGTATGGCTATAAATGAGGACATCACCAAAGAAAAATAGAACAAAATTCATAAGGTAGGGATTCAATATTTTATTCATGAGACTTTGGAAGGTGGATGGAGCATTGCAGTCCAAAAGGATTTACCAAGAATTCCTAATGTCCTTCATGAGTTCTAAAAATGATCTTCAGAATATTTGTTTCATTCATTCAAATTTGGTGATAGCCCGAGCGAAGATCTAATTTTGTGAAGAAACAGGAACCCTGGAATTCATCCAACAAATCATCAATGAAAGTAATGACAAACTTATCTTTAATGGTCAATTTATTAAAGGTGCAAAAATATGGACACATGCTCCAAGAACCTTCTTTTTTCAAGACTATCACAATTGGGGTTGAATATGGCTGGTACTTGGGAAAGTTAATTTGGCCTCCAACAATTCCTATACTATTTTTTCAATTTCATTTTTTTGAGAAAATTGATACCCGTAGGGCATACATTGGGGGGTTGACTACCTGGAAGGAGAGGGATGTTGTGATCATGCTCACCCCGTGAAGGGGGTAAGTCCATGGGTGTCTCAAAGACACTGTGGTTCTTTTCCAAAACCAATTGCATATTAGGATGTACTACTGGATGATTTCTCTTGTACCTAGATGGAATTAAGTTTAGAAATCACAGCATGGGGGCCTTTATTCAATATTTTCTCCATCCAGTGAGAACCGATCATTTCTGGGGAGACAACCTGCAGGCCTCAGAGGATATAAGAGTGATCATTTTGAGTGAATCTCATATATAACTCTTGATAATCCATGGTAATTGGTCCTAAGGTGAGAATCCATTCAATGCTCAAGAAAATATAACAACCACAGATGACAATGGAAAACATGTAAGTTTTCAGGGTATAATCGCCCAATTGGTGTTTGAAATTATCACAATGGACCCCATATTTCATTGTACCACCATTAGCTATGAGAATTCAAAAATAAAAAACTGGTCTAACAAAGAAATTGACATCATCAACGAACCTGCAATGAATAAAATTATGGGTGCTACCACTATTGTTCAACACCACTACCGGCCTATGTTTGATGTATCCCTTGATCTTTAATCTATGTGGAGTAGAAATACCTGCTAGGGCATGGAGAAAAATGACAGGTTCCTCCAGTTCCATAAGAGGTGCCATTGGATTAGGGACAGGGGAAGTTGGTTGTGTTTCCTTAGAGTCTAGGGCCTTAGTTGAATTTCTATCCTTGGAGGACATGGGAGTTGAACCATTAATCTGGAAGAACTTTTTTTCATGACATATATGGCCTGACGAATGCTTTTCATCGCAGTAATAGAAAATTCCTTGCTTCCAATGTTCATCCATTTCTACTGGAGATACCTTTTAGACCTTCAAAGTATGTGTCATAGAAAGGGTAGTCATTGGATGAGGGTAGGTGGGAATGAATGAATGAATGGGTTGGGTCTGAAGAATGGTCTTTGCCTCTTATGTTAATTTTCACGCCTGCAACCAGGTAATAGGATGGTGCATGAAAAAATGGGTGTGAATGGCATCCTTTAAGACACTAAGGAAACATTCAAGATAAAACTCATCGGATAAGTCCTCATTTTTGATAGACAACTGTTCAAATGTGGTGATGAATTATGCTACTTACCTAGTTTGTCTTAGTTTTTTGAGTCTTCCCAAAAAATGAGACTCCTGATCAAAACGAGGACAAACAACTTTGGTGAACATGGTCCAATCTGGTTGTCATGGATATAATTTCTTATGTCAATTCCACCATTTCCAATGTTATTGATCCAAGTATACAACCCCAACATGAATTTTGGTCTCATCATTCCGAATAACATTGAGGGAGAAGTAGTGTTCCATTGGGATACCCACATGGCCAAGTCTAATCCATCAAATTTATGCATCTCAACTTTGGGAACCTTATTCCAGGAATTTGGAGAACTCCAAGGGGAGTGGGAAATATGAGTATTCTCATAATGAGAAGAATGAGTATCCTCAAAGTGGTACTTAGGGTGCTTACCCTTGTTGTGTGTCACAAATTCTTTGAACTATTAGGTAAGGGCACTCATTCTCTTAGCTAGGCTTTTCTTTAGCTATCCCATTTCCTCTGACATGTTGGTTACCTTAGTGTCCAACTCTTCCAGGTTATGATCTCGAGTGGTAGAGGCCATTGTGGTGGCTTAGGTATAATTATACATATTTCATCAACACAAGATAAGGAGTCTGTTGAGCTAGTTGGAAAAGAAGGGTGTCAGGAAGGGGGGTCAGTTCCAAGGAAAAAATAGGATTAAAAGTGATAAGTACCACTATGATTATGACAAAGAGAGGAATCCAATGGTAGGGGCCCCAAATGAGGGTGTCAGGAAGGGGGGTCAGGTCCACGAAAAAAATAGACTTAAAAATGATAAGTACCACTACAATCAGGACAAAGAGAGGGATCCAATGATAGAGGTCCCAAATAAGAGTGTTGGTGGGACCACTATACTTTTATTTTTTTACTCCTGTGGAGTTATACTCCGATCTGAATAATACTACAGTGTCAAAATGCCCAAATTCTTAACAAGAAAAAATGTGTAGTAATTTCGTAGCCCAAAATCATGCAGCAAGGTTGCACAAAAATATAAGGTTTTTTCAAGGCTCCTATAAACAAGGGTTTTCCCTATGCTATATCTATCTGATATACGTGCAGGTCCAAATAGTAGTACTCAACCCAATATCTCAAGGAACCTACTAAGGAGGCTCGACTGTACCCTTAGCCGTACTACCCGATTACCCAGGTGTTAGAGAGTATATTTCAGAGTGTTGTTCTCAGTGGAACTATAGCAGTCAGGCGACTGATCGGTTGATCTAGGGATAGTTTCAGGCTATCCTTGAGGTATTCCAATATACTAGAGGTAAGAGGAAGGGAAAGTATATGTACATGTGTTGTCTAATGTGCTACGACTAGGATGGGTACTAGTGTGGGTTACAGGGGTGTCCAACAATGTGAGCTTAAAAAACTCTTGTATTTTTTATGTGTATTCTTCCCCGACTACGAATTTATGCATTGAACGATAGATATTTGTATTTTAAAGATGCCAAAAGATGTCTCTAGCCTAAAAATTTCTATAAAAAAATGGGTGTGTGCTGGCCCAGGAAAGAGCTCTCATACCACTCGTAATATGATTAACCTGATATAGATAACACAAAAAGAAAATATACCCCAATAATAACAGGAACATTCAATAGAGAGTAGAAATATATTATTGATAGCACCAATAAAGCTTTGTTCACTTACCTCTTCAAGGGGGAAACCTCCAAAATGAGCAGAGCTCTCTTAAAATAATACTCAAGACAATCTTTCTCATACATCCTACTCTTATTCATACTTCTACTATCTTCTAAAGAACATTCTAGAAGAATATATTTCTAGAAGTGAAAGATTCTATTAGGTCTTCTTACATTAAATTGTTCAACTTTATTTGATAGGCCTTATTAACTAATTTCGACGTTTATTACATGGAAAATATATAATTCTAACTAATGACCAACTAATAGGGCTTAGGTTCAAATCCTAACATTTTGTGTTAGATAGAAAAAATCAGTGGGTTCAGTGGTTACCCCTTGCCAAATGGTGGTACACAACCTATTACCATATTGTCACTCGCATGACTCCCTTTGAAGCATTCTATGGACAAAGGCCACCATCGGTTATCCCATACATGCCAGGTGTCTCCAAGGTTTAGGAGGTTGACCATATTTTGACAAACCACATGACCATTCTCCTTACTCTCAAACAAAATTTGGTCATGGCTCATAACTCCATGAAGCAACAGGTAGATCATGTTCATTTCGAACGTCAATTTGTTGAAGGGGACCAAGTGTTTCTCCATATGCAATTGTACAAGAAAACTTCACTCAAAGACCAACATTTCCATAAACTCACCCCCAAATTTTGTAGTCCTTATAGTATTCTCAAATAAGTGGGGCCAATGGTCTAACAGTTATCTTTTCCTAGTCATTCTAAACTACATCTTGTTTTTCATGTCTCCTTCCTGAAGAAATTGATTGGCACTAAATGATAGACCTAGATCAGTCTACCAGAGTTGGATGAAGAAGGTTCCATTTGGTTGTAACCACAAGTAGTATTGGACTAGCACAAGCATCGTCTCCATCAATGCACCATCAAGGAAGTCTTAGTTCAATGGAAGGATACTCAACTAGAAGATGGCACCTGGGAGCCGACTACTATTCTACAACAATTTCCTCATCTTAAGCCTCGAGGACAAGTATTTTTTTCAAGGGGGGGGGCATGTTAGGGACATAACCTCCCTAACCCCTCACATAGGTAGAATAATATATTTAACATGTAATAAAGGTCGATATTAATAAATAAGGCCTAGTTAATAATGTGAACATGTCTAATGTAAGAAGACTTAATAGAAGATTCCACTTCTAGAAACATATTCCTCTAGATTATTATTTTGAAGATAGAATTAGTATAAATGGGAGTAGAAGGCATGAAAAATCTTTGTCTTGAGGATTATTGTAATAGAGCATTTCTTTGCTGGAGGTTTCCCCCTTGAAGAGGCAAGTGAACATTGTTTTCTATAAATATAAGGTATGATCTTTGGTGTTTTGGTTCTCTACATTTTGTTGCTCCAATAGTATTTACTTTAGTATTACTATTTTTCTTCTTATTATAATAGATTTGGTACCTAACCGGGTCGAAGCCCTGAATTGCATGAACTTCCTTTAAATTGCAATGGTCAAACTGGGTGGTGAATTCATCCAAGCAAGAAATGTTCATTATATAAATTTCTCCAATTTTCCATGGCAAAGGGTTGAATCACTTTTTTCTCTTTTCATTGAAAAAGTGTTCCCAATATTTTTATTTCTTTAACACTTCAATTGTGAAGAGTTTGTCGAAAACATCGAATGGAAACAAAAAGGTTTTCCCCTTAAATCCATAAAGTATAATAAAATGGAAATCTTCCATTATCTCAAAAATTCCTTTCTTTGACAAAAATGATGTAGCTTCTAGTGACAATCTAGATGTGGCAGTATTGTGAATTAACTTTTTGAAAGAGTAAAATAAGGAATTTTGTACTTTACAAAAATTGTATGGAGACTTGTACTTCCATAATGTTGGATACCATAATGAAACTGGATCCTTTTTGAAGTATATATTCTTAGTTCTAGGAAGGTCCTCACAAATGTGGCAGTAAACTATAACATAGACTACATAAGATGTCATTTAAAATTTCTTGGTCTTCTTGATACCTCCGAATTGGAATGAAGCTTCGTTTAAAATGATTCATTGCCAACCAACTATAACACCTTTATGAATGTAATGATACATAATATATATAATATACAATACAAAGAAGGTTGTTGACTCCTGGCCAATTGTCCTAGTGAACAACCATGCAAATTCTTTGTATGGGTATTTTAAAGAACATACCTCGACTTGTGTAGAATTAAAATCACTAGTCAGACTTGTAAGAAAGCTTTCTAGGAGTTCCATTTCCCTATTTTTGGCCTTTAGAAAGTCATCAACTTCAAACTTCTTAAATATCGAAGTGGGTTTTGACAGTCTTAACATTATTCTGAAAACCGAAGGTACCAAAGAGAATTGTGACTTTCCTCATATTTGGATGACTATTCTCTCAGTATCAAATCATCAGGATACCAAAGAACTATTTTTTTGAAGTCAACTACTTCTGGAACGAATCTAACTACTACAATACCGGAGGTCCAGACTTTCTTCAACTTATTTTCCTTAGGTGGAAGATACGAGTACCACTTGAAGGATTGTGACCACTAAAACTAGTGGTCTTCTCATCCCAAGGTGTTGATAGTATCCCCGCAGTAAAACTCTTTTCTTCTACTTGACATATTTTGACAAAGGTTATTTTGTGTGAATAGGTGGGTCTTTTCTCCATGCAGACTTTTTATAGTGGGGATTTAATTCCTTATTTAATTTACCACATATTGTCTTGATTATTAAATATTGTAGCTCTTAGTTCGAAGTTGTCAATTGCACAGTTTTATTTAAGATTTAAGGAAGAGATTTTACAAAAATCATGCCACTTAATAATGCTATTCAATTCATACGAGTGATGGATGATGTGGAAATGGGGACATAAATGTCATCGAGAAAGGTGATATTGTGTTGTAATAATATGAAATAGTTTAAGTATGGGAGTGCATAATGAGTAGCATGAAGCTCATTTTTGGAGGATGTGGAAATGTGGGATGTAGGGTCTGGGATGTGATAGAAGTTGGAGATGAGCGAAGGACCCCTGCATCCATAATAAAAAAAATAAGCTAAGTATTGAAATAGTTTCGTTATGAGTGATGCAAAAGTGGGGAGTGATTTTTGAGGGTTGCATATTTATGGGATTGCGGGGTGGGGATGACTTGGACCTATGCAATGAGACTCCCACAATTAAAGAAAAGGTTAAATGTTGGGGTTGCAAAGTGGTGAAAAATGAAAAAGAAATTAAGTATGAAACTTGTGGATTTTCGGGGTTGACAACTTAGTGGTAGTCTTCCCACAACTTGCATTTTTGGAAAAACGAGAAAACATAGAATATACAAGAAATATAAAAAAAATTACAAAGTATAAACAAAAGCACACAAACATTGATGAACAAATGTTGACCAACAACTTGCAAGGCATAATGGAGACAAAAATGTAACTATATCTAGTAAAACCCTAATTTTAGAGAGTGGGAAGGCATTGCAAATATAATTTTCATTAAGATATCAAATATTTTCTTATTATAATAATACAATTTAATTTACAATCATAATAAATAATTAATCAAGTATAATTTTTTTAAGCAATACTTTTACTTATAATAAATAAAATAATTTTTTTTAACTATACTTTTACTTATAATAAACAAAATTGCATCATATGTTAATTAATATTCAAACAATTACCCATTAAAGGAAAAACATTTCTAATTACTTACCTTTTTTTAAATAATAAATTATAATTAAAATTGAAATGTTGAAATATTCTATAAATAAAATAGTTTAAAATCTTAATAAATAATTAAATTAATTAATTCTTATATATTATTTAAATATTTTATAACAACAACAACATGATTTAATTTAAACTCATACTATTTCATATTGATTGTTAAATCTTAAAAAACATACATTTTCACCATTTCAATTTATTTTATTTTTTATTAATAATAATTTAATTTAAAATAGTGCATGTCGGACAAGACTTTAGAAAACAATGTTCACAAAAAATACGATTTAGTGTGCTAGGCCTGCAACCCTCATGTGTTCATATTTTTTCAGCCATGGCTGTCGGCTCATCCATTTATTGGGGTGCCTCAAGTTGTGGGGTCATTCCTTCAATCTCAGTGTCTAGGTCGGTTTGGGTTCGCAGTCTTGTGGCTCTTTTTGAGATATTGTTAAGTGACACTCTAATCCTTCTTACTTGTATCATTTGGTTTATTAAGCCCCTTCTTTTGTCATTCCCATGGGAAACGACACTAAGGAAGATGAATAGTATTACAGATTCGTGAGTTTGGTCTGTCACTTCAATGGTTTTTTTCCAATGTTAGTAGATCTCAATAGTTGTATCTCGACTACCTAGATCCCTATCATGCAACACCAAGCTTTCATTCATCATTGTGAAAAACGATTCTTCATTGTTGAGTTCGACATTAAAGAGGACTGAGATCTAATTTTCAACTCAGGTCCTTGGTTTTGGGGAAATTCAAGTTTGTGCATTAAACCCTGGTCTCCTTCTTTCAATCCTCACATTCTTTCCTCAGCCCTAGTTTGGATGAGACTTCCCAATCCATCATTTCAATTTTGGGGTTTACACTCTCTTGAAACCACTAATCTGGCTTTGGGAAAGTTCCACTTTGCAAGTTGTGAAACTATGAAGCACATCACCTCTACTTTTTCTAGTATCTGCATGGAAATGGACTTCAGTAAATTGTTCCTAGTGGAAGTTATTCTCACTTGTTAAAATTATTCTTAGTCTCATAAAATAGATTATGAGAGAGTTTCCTTGTGTTGCAGATACTGTTTTGAAATAGGTTATCCTGCAATCCATTGTCCGAAAGGGTATAGGAAGAATAGAAAGCATCATAAATCCACTTGGTGGGTCAGATCTAATGACGACCATAAAGTAATCTCAAAAGATTATGGACAACCTCCCGAATTCAGAGAAAATCCTTCTCAATTGGATACTCATATTCAACCAACCTCGTTATCTCAAGACTCGCACCAAGAATCCATTCAAAATTCAAAGAAAGAGGCCTCTTCCCTTCAGGTATAATATTAGGGACTTTGTATCCAAAAATCTTCTCAACCATCAACATGTTGGGCAGATCAGACTGATGAAGTTGAGGTACCAGATCAAGAAAAAACAGAATCTTGATATGAAGAAAATCTAGGAATCATAGGGACCACATCTGCAAATCAAGTTTGGACAATAGTTGAAAAGAAGAAGAAATCACATGTAACATCACAACCAATGGTAACACGAAGTTAGACCCATAAGTGAATAAAAAAGGTGAGCTCTTTCCCAACAGGTTAATTTAGATGCTGTGTCTATTCACTTTTATCCTCAGAGTCTTTTTCTAAGTGTATTCAATAAGGTTGTTCTACGTGAAGTTTCCATTTGAGTATTTGAAACAATCATTCGTACATTGTAGTAGTTATCTATTTAAGGCCCCAAATTGGCTTTAATTTTCTTAGATTTTGTAACTCCTCAACGTGCTTGAGCCACACCCTCTTTTGATAATGCAAATTTCCCATTTTTTGTGAATTTTTTTTAAATCACAATTTAATAAAATATTAAATGAATCTATAATATATGATAATATATTAAATTTTTATGTTTAATTTAATTAATTAAATACAAAATTCATAATATTTCAATATTTTTATTGTTTTTTAATTTACATTCTCATTCCTTAATAAATTGCTAATTTAAAATATAATAAGTTTATAAATAGAAAATGTTATTAAATTGGAAGAGTTTATATTTCAATTATTTGCAAATATAAAATAAAAATAATATAAATAAGGGATCTCATACACTAATTTGGTGTGTGATTTGGTAGTAGTGGTGTGTAATTTGGTCGTGACATTAAAACTAGATTATTATTATTATTTATATATTAAATAAGAATCTTTATAAAAAGAAAGTTATAAAAAAATTGTATATATATATATTCTTAAAATATTTAAAAATAAATAAATAAATAGTATTTTAGTATATGAAATTTAAGAGTTTGTAATTTTATTTTACATTAATATTCAAATTAAATATAAAATTTTAATAATAAAATTTGTTAGTTTTGCATTCAAAAAAGAGGCTACATCATAGTTGAATCAGTGAGAAGGTATACGAGTTTCAAGAGGATAAAGAACATCTTGTTGTGGAGTGCATATATTTTGATGATGTTCAATCTTCCTTCATATATGGAAGCGTGAGCATAAACTCTCATAATTTTATGTCAAATTTTGACAAACTCATTACAAAGAAACAAAACATTAATGTCTTAGGATTCCTTTGTACTATCCTAAATGACAAAGGAAACCAAAAGGCCCAAGTGCCTCTCTTTCTCAACCATTATTCTTTCTTTCTCTATCAATTATATGGTTCTTTTTAGATTTCCTTCCTCTTGTAAGAGGGAGGTAGGGAGGGACCTGGAATTTTTTCTTCCACTTTTAATTCTGCAACTTCCACTTCTTCCTCATTTGTCTCCTCAATATATTCTCGACATTCCTCCTCATTCTCTCGGACATCTTCTCCTTCTTCTTATGCTCAATCAACTTCCTTTTTGTTTTCTTTTGAGATGACCATTGACTCCTCATGAGAATGTTATGAACCTTTGATAGAGTGTAGTCCTAGATCTTTCCCCAGTTCTTTTGGGTTTTCTGTGTCACCTAAATTTCCAAGGGCTCCAAAGTGATTATTTTGCAAAATCCCCCAAATTTTTATTGGATGGATAATCCCCTTATATTTTGGTTTTCTACGTCTTCTTGTGACTACTATAAACTCATGTTCTTCTATTGGGGGAGGCTGATGTTGTTGCAATTTTGGGAAATTTTCTACTCTGATTTGCAATTCCTTTGAAAGTCCCTTCTCCAAGTCTACGTCCACACAGATTCTTGCACATGAATCCACATTTCTTTTTTAATTCACTCGATCGATGTATCATTGATCATAGGGCACCAATGCTCAACCACCCAAGATTCTATGGCCTTTGGACTTGGCCATAGCCCAGTAAAATTTCCCACGATTGTACATCCATGGAAAAAGAGCATTGATCTTAGAGATTCAAGAGAGGAGAAATCCAAATGGGAAATATATTATTATTTCACAGATCGACTAGATTGAAGTGAGTTTACATTCTGGAGGTTTAAAAATTGGACCAAAGAACAAAATGCCTCTATTTCATCATTGGTTTCAACACCCATCATTGCAAATCCATTCGACAAAGTTTGCAGATTCAGAGAGAGTGACTTGGATCTGAAGAGTTCCTTCACTCGAACCCCAATAAGTGACATTTGGCTACTTAAAATTTCAATACTAATAATAGGAAAAATTTTATGAAAATTCCCTCTCAAATTTAAAATACAAAACTCTTTCTTTATCAAATAAAAGAACTTTCCCTGCACAATTATTTTACAAGTGATTATTGTTGGAAATAATAATTAAAAGTCAATGAGATCTTTATTTCACTGTCAATTTGTCTGTCAGTAGCTTTGTCAGTGAGTCGATTTATCATTCAGTCAGTATGATAGTCTGAAAGTGAAAAGTCACACGTTTACTCAAAGTCATTCGACAAGCAGGAGAGATATAAATGGAGCCGATATTTATCCTTATCGAGTTCTGATAAGTAGTTGAAGAGTCATTCGATTTAATGGTAGTATTTAATGTTGATTCGGTCTTAGCTTATGTAAGAAGTCCCAATTGGATTCTCTTTAATTCTGAGTCTTTAGTTAGCAAGATTATGATGGAAAGAAGAGGTAGAGAGGTAGAGAAGAACAAAAAAAAACTGAAGAGTTGAAGAAGTCTGAGCACAAGCTCTGTGTCTATAAAGTCAGTAGAAGAAGTCATTGGAGACGAAGCTCATCATGTTATTGTCTTCTGTAACCGTGCATAGTGCGCTGAAGTTCATTAAAATAAAATATTTTTTGTTGTCAACTTTCATGAGTATTTTTGAGTTTATATGCTAAGCATAGAATTTTGTTATTCCACATTTATAAATTGTTCTTGAAAGTGTTTTATATTACAACTCACAACATTTTGTGTAGTCTGTGAACTATGCGACAAGTCCTTAGAGTCCAGTGACGAAGCTTGTGGTGCGTAATATTTTTTCACTGCATTGTGCACAATTTCCTTGCACGTTGTGGATCCAAGATCTAGTATCAGAGCAGATTGTATTAGAACAAATTCAAGAGCATAAACTCTTTTGAAAAGTGAAATATGGATTCTACTTCAAATCTTCAACCTCCCACTTTTACAGGCAAGAATTATGAGATGTGGTCCTTGACCATGAAGGTGTTGTTATGAGGTCAAGATGTATGGGATATAGTTGAGAATGACTATGTGGAAACAATAGATCAGGCAACATAAAATTCCCTCACACAAGCTGAGAAGGATGTCTTGAAATATCAAAGAAGGAAAGATGGAAAGGCATTGTTTTACATACATAAAGCGATGCATGAAATCATACTTCCAAGAGTTGCATCAATAAAGCAAGCCAAAGAAGTACGAGACATATTTAAAACTTCTTATCAAGGTATGGACAAAGTAAAGACTTCAAGACTACAAATTCTTAGAAGAGATTTTGAAACTCTGTCAATAAAATATTCAGATACAATAGATTTCTTTTATACCCATGGAATTCTCCTGATAAATCCGATTAAGTCTCATGGTGAAACCATAGAAGACATAAAATTTGTTGAGAAGGTACTTAGGAGTCTTCCTCCTAAGTTTGATACTCTAGTGGTGACTCTAGAAGAGAGAAAATACTTGAGTCAGTTTAGTCTAGATGAAGTGCAAGCTTCCCTCATTAATCATGAAAATAGATTGAATAGTTCAAGTATGCCATTAAAGAATGCATTTTCCACGCAGTCATCTATAAGTCATGGAAGAGGAAGGGGGAGATCTAACTCTAAAGGAAGAGGAAGAAGTTTTGTCAGAGGTGGATGTAGCATCAATTGTGTAAATATTGGTGGAAGAAGTCCAAACCCAAGTACCAGTCAGTCAAGTGGTCAGAGAACTGACAAATCAAAGATTCAATGCCATTACTATAAAAATCATGGACACTATGCATATGAGTGTATAAAGAGACGGTAAATTCAGAACAAGCAAAGTCAAGATCATTCAATCAACGCAAATTACCAAACTTATCCTATGTTTATGGTGCACGATGTAGAAATGCATATAGTCTCACCAGTTGAATGCAATGTTTCTCAAGAAAGTCCTTGTGATATATGGTATTTAGATTCAGGCTACAATAACCACATGAGAAGAAACATAGAATTGTTTTCTAGTTTGGATGAGTCAGTCCAAACAAAGGTTGCACTTGGAACAGATATCCAAGTCACTGTCTTAGGCAAAGGTAGTATAAATATTTTAACTAAGCAAGGAGAACATAAATTTATGCCTATTGTGTATTATGTTTCTGGTCTGAAACATAATATGATGAGCACTAGACAACTATTACAAAAGGAATACAAAATATACATGGAATATAATCACTGTGTGATTGTGGATAAATTCCCAAGCAATCTACTTATTGCAAGAATCAAAATGATAAGTAACAGGATGTCCCCATTGAAATTGAAGCCATCCAAGAAGAAAAATACAACACAAGCTATTGGTAAGGAAAAATATGTGTAGTCAAACATTGCATTAACAACAGAAAGTGTGCATAGTTCCAATGAAGAAAATAGTGTGTGCAGTATCAAGAAAGGAGAAAGTGGCAAAAAAATGAAGACAACATTCCAATATGAAATAAAGGATGATTCTTGGTTATGGCATTTCAAATTTGGACATTTGAACTTTGGATTTCAGAAGCTGCTACGCACAAAGGATATGGTAAAAGGTTTGCCATCAATTGAAAAAGTAGAAAGGATATGTGAAGGTTGCATATTTGGAAAGGAGCACAAAGAATCATTTCCAGTTGGAAAGTCTTACAGAACAAAATCTCCACTGGGAATTGTACATTAAGACATTTGTGGACCAATGCAAACAACATCCATAGGAGGTAGTACATATTTTCTAACATTCATTGATGATTTCTCAAGAAAGACATGTGGTTTTATTTTCTAAAGAATAAATCTGACGCATTAGGTTGTTTTTCAGCAGTTTAAATCACTTGTGGGGAAACAGAGTGGTTATTACATCAAGTGTCTAAGAACAGATAGAGGAGGAGAATACATTTCGAGAGAATTTAAGAATTTTTTTAATGTTCATGGAATCTAAAAGAAATTTACCATGCGATATACACCACAACAGAATGGTGTCACAGAAAGAAAGAACAGAACCATCATGGAAATGATGCGCAGTATGTTGAAAACCAAACATTTATCAAATGAGTATTGGGATGACGCAGTAATAACTGTAGTATACATCTTGAATAGATGTCTGACAAAGAGTGTGAAAAATAGAGTTCGTCAAGAACCCTAGACATGATTAAAGCATAATGTGGCGCACTTAATATTTTTTGGTTGTGTCGCATACAAACATGTTCCAAATGAGCTGAGAAGGAAGCTGGACAACAAAGGACAAAAATATATATTTGTTGGGTATTATGAAGAAACAAAAGGATACAAGTTGTATGACCCTGTTGCAAGAAAAGTCATAATCAACCACGATGATCAGTTCGTGGAGAATGAAGCATGGGATGGAAGTGTAGAGAATATAGTCAAAATTATCGATGCAATGAAGCATGATGAAACAGAAGATGAAGAGGTGTTTCAAACACCGTGTACAAGTTAGTGTGTAGTCCCTTCTACACCTAGCACTGTGACGAAATCACTGCGCAAAATACTCCAGTAAGAAAAACAGGTGCGTAGTCTACACCTAGAGTGCATCAAACATCAACAAGCAATTCGAGTAGTTCTACATCTCCAGATCCAACATTAGCAAGTTTGTTATCAAGAACGACAAGAAGTCTGTGCGACATCTATAATGATGACGCAACAAACTCATTTTCAGTTTTTTCTCTGTTTTTACAAATAGATGATCCATTAACTTTTGAAGAAGTTGTCAAAGATGATGTATGTGCACAAAATATGGATGAAGAAATCAGATGCATAGAGAACAATCATACATGGAAATTGGTAGATGTACCTGATGACAAAGATGTCATAAGTGTCGAGTGGATTTATAAAACCAAGCAAGCTGTAGAAGGAAATGTGCATAAGCACAAGGTAAGGTTAGTTTCAAGATGCTTTACAGAACAACCTGGAATTGATTTCAATGAAACATTTGCACCAATTGCGTGCATGGACACAATCAAAATTGTGTTAGCAATTGCCACGTAGTACAAGTTATCAGTTTATCATATGGATGTAAAGTCAACATTTTTGAATGTAAACTTATGAGATTATGAGGTTCCAAAACAAGAAGATAAAGTGTATAGATTGAAGAAAACAATGTATGGGTTAAAGCAAGCTCCCAGAGTTTGGTACAGTTGAATTGATTCCTATATGACACAGAATGGATTTCAGAGAAATGAAAGTGAGCCAACGTTGTACATCAAAGCAAATCAACAAGGTAACATGTTAATTATTTGTTTATCTGTGGATGATTTTATTTTTACATGTGACTTTGGCATAGAAGAATTTAAGTCAGTCATGAAGGATGGATTTGAAATAAATGATTTATGGCTTATGAGATATTTTTTGGGAATAAAAGTTCACAGTCGAAAACTGACATATTTATCTCATAGTCTAAGTATGCACATGAAATTTTGAAAAGATTCAATATGATGAATTCAAAAGCAACACCAAGACTTGTCATAATAGGATTAAAATTAAGCAAGGAAGATAAATGGTCCAAGGTGGATCCCACACTGTTTAAAATACTAGTAGGCAATATTATGTATCTCACAGCGACAAGACCTGATATTATGTATGGAGTGTTTATAATCTCAAGGTTCATGGAAACTCCAAAAGAATCACATTGGAAGGAAGGAAAGAGAATCCTGAGATATGTGAATGGAACAAAATATTTTGGCATTAAATACTCCACTTCAGAATATTTCAGACTCGTTGGATACACTCACAGTGATTTTGGAGACAACATAAATGATAGGAAAAGTACCTCTGGATAAACATTTCATTTTGGAATAGGTATGGTATCATGGGCATCAAGGAAGAAACCCATTGTGACTCTTTCTTCAACAAAAGAAGAGTATGTCGCAGCTACAAGCGCAACTACAAGAACAAATTGTAAAACACTTTGGATGAGAAGAATGTATAAAGATTTGTTACAGGAAGAACATGAATAAACAATAGTATTCTATGACAACAATTCAACCATCATGTTATCAAATAACCATGTGTTTCACAAGAAAACCAAGCATATCGATACAAGGTATCATTTTATTAGAGAATTGGTGAATAACAAAGAGATCCGTTTAGAGTTTTGCAGGTGAAAATAACAAGTCACATAAATTTTCACAAAGGATTTAGCAAAAGATGCATTTCAGCATCTGCGTAGTATTCTGGGAGTCTGCACAGTAACAAATGAATGATAGTAAAATTGTAAACTCAAATTTTGATGTAATTTTTTTTGTAATCCTACCTACTTATAATCAAGGGGGAGTGCTGGAAATAGTAATCACAAGTCGATGAGATCTTTATGTCACCACCAATTTGCCTGTCATTCAATTTTGTCAGTAGCTTTGTTAATCATCGATTTATCAGTCAGTCAATTTGACAGTGCAAAGTCACACGTTTACTCAAAGTCAGTCTGCAAGCAAGAGAGTTATAAATGGAGCCATTCTTTATCCTTCTTGAGTTCTGATATGTAGTTGAAGAGTCAGTCAATCTAATGGTAGTCTTTAATGTTGAGTCAGTCTTAGCTTATGTAAGAAGTCTCAGTGAGAGTCTATTTAAGTCCGAGTCTTTAGTTGGTAGGATGATGATGCAGAGAAGAAGCAAAGAGGTAGAGAAGATGCAGAGTTGAAGAAGTCTGAGCACAAGCTCTGTGTCTGTAAAGTCAGCAAAACAAGTCATTGGAGCCAAAGCTCATCTTATTATTGTATTCTGTAACCTCACTTAGTGCCCTTAAGTTCATTAATATCAAATATTTTATGTTGTCAACTTTCATGAGTAGTATTTCTAAGTTTATATGCTAAACATAGCATTTTGTTATTCCACATTTATAAATTGTTCTTAAAAGAGCGTTTTAAATTGCAGCAAGTATCATTTGGATCAAAGAATTACATACTCTAACCCTTTAATTCAAAACTATCCGTATACTCACTAAAACATATCTCCATGTCTATGCTCACTACTATTTCCACATTTGTCGTCACCGTCGTCCCGTCCACATACAAGAAGAGAGAAAGATTTCCTCTTCCTTGAGCAACGATATACCCATCTCATTGATCTATTCTGATCTGAAACTCCTCGTTGGAAGGAATCCTCCTCATCTCCTGCATAGGCCACGATAAAAGGTCCGCCCGTAACCGACCTCAAAAGAAACACCCACAGACGATTCCACCGTTGAAAAGAAAGAGAAAAAACATATGACAGACCATGTTGCTAGTTATTTCCTCCATAACTACCATTGTTCCATTGAAATTAGAGACAACGAGCTATTCTAATCTTGTCCATAGATGTGCCAGCAGAGAAGCATCGTGATACAACGATGGAGAAAGTAGAATCTGCCTCTGTTTTGCTTTGCTACATCTATGGCCTGCTAAATTGGAGGCCATGCTCGTCGGACGTCGGCCTCTAGGGCGGGGCTTCTGGCTGTAGCTTGGGCTCTCTGCCTTCACATTTGGGGTAAACGTAGAAAAGCAGTGACCCATTTTCGCATATACTTCCTAACAAACCTCCAATCTGCAGTTCAAGAGCCGAATATCACCGAGTTTGAATGAATGTCTGGGTTCTGAGGGTGGTGGGGCGCCGGTAAATGTGAGGTACAGGATAAGGATCAGGCGTGTGGGCTGCTCGGAATGGCGGAACGACGACGGGGCTGTCGGTGGGATATCCTCCACAGTGGCCCTCCTCTTATGCCATTGCCCCCTCCTCCCACGGCTTCAGGGATAAAAACAACCTGGCCGTGTCCCCCTCATCCCGCGGCTTCAGGGATAAAAAGTTAGCAGACAACCTGGCCGTGTCCCGCTCATGCCCGGAAAAAAAAAGTTAGCGCGACATTCAATTTTTTT